>OY292400.1:2890598-3126917 GCA_958496205.1 Idaea biselata | reverse complement strand
GATAATCGGATGCATATTTACCTAAAGTTGAGATGTTCGCAATTATGGAATGCACTTTTGTATCGGAAAAATCCCGTGATTCCGGAATCGACAAAATTTTGTGTTTTGATTATAGAATCAAATCGGGTCGGGTGTATATATGTTGGATCCATATTTCAATTGGAGAGGAAACTCACTAGATTGATTTATTGATCTCAGAATATCGTCTGTGTTGTTAATCACCATGTCGAATTATTCCACTTAGCACTGAAATGTTCACTTCAACAATTAACAGATTACGTAAAACGTTTTAAAGACAAACTCAGTGGCATGTTTTGATTTTGAATACTACCTTCAAAATCAAAACATGATCGGATGATCGAATGATGGTAAATTAACTTTCTTTATTGTAATATTGTTTTAAATTAATTGTTTTAAATATTGTTTTATGTTTAGACAACTTCTAATTTCTTAAACTAATGTTTGATGTGACTATTTGTAATTTATCAGTTGAATACAAAACATAATCACAAAAAAGTAAACCCTCATGAGTTTCTTGTAGTTTCTTCTCATCAGAGGGCGCGTTCCGAAACTACACTTCATAACTAGCTGTAACTCGTTTTTTTAATCATTTAAAAATAATAATAATAATTGAGATTTGAATATTTAAAAATAAAAAGTTGTTGAAGTTAATTTTACGTCACTTTGCCAAGTTGTTTACGCCCCGGTATAAAAAGGGGTGTGAACAAGACTGGAGAGCAGTGTGAAAATTATCGTCGACGAGTCAACATCAACTTGAAGTTTAATTTGGTAGATCCTTACAAATAAGAAGTACCCAACCACAAGAAAGAAATTAAATAGAACTAATTAAAGAACCATCTTGACCTAAATTAATAATTATCTAACTGAATAATCAAGTAATCTTACTCAAAAAGACTGAGACTTACTTGGACTAAGAATAATCGACCACCAAAAGACTTAAGATCTAACATCAGAAGTGCTGGAGACGAAGCCCATTGTCGAACCCGACCCTGACATCGGACCAAAATTCTTTGACTATCTTCCTCGAGACAACAATAATGGTAATGTAAAACAATTTCTTACTTTCCTGACGGTACAATTGAATTTTTTTTTTCCCTAATTTTGTGGTTTCGATTTATGGTGATTGAAATGAAACAAAATTCCGAAATTAACTGTTAGCCACCCATACTTTTCAATTGAAGTCCATCATTTGAAGTGGGCCGAAAACTAGTTAGTAAAGTCAACAACTGAACAAATGACACTGATATTTTTTTTTAACAGATTAAGCCTCTGTAGTGGGCCAGAACTGATTTTTCTCGGACAGTTAACTATAAAATTTATTTGAAATATCAGTTTAGTTAGTCAATACATTACTTATAATAATACTAATATAACGTTGTAGATGAACTGATCTTAGTTCTGTGCAGGACATCCATGATTTGAAATTCAAAATTAATGTTTTTTTAACTTGTAATTCCCAAATGTTTGATTTTACGCTCTAAAATTTTGCGTACAAGCATCCTACGTCCTTCATTACCACATCTAAAATTTGCTAGCGATATTACTGTCACGCAATTGGAGTTATATGGGCTCTTAAGATGAACTCTGAGACGAGACTATCGTCAGAATAGCCGAGCGAGCTTAAAATAAATAAATAAATATTAAAAAAAAAAACTATATGATTTTAAAATAGGTATATACTCCATAATCCAATTCAACTAAACAATTTTTTTCTGTCTACACGATGCATACACAACAATCTTGGCTTTGAAATTTCTAAGACTCTGTTTTTTTAAATTTGGACGTGATTCTGTGCTGTTTTTTTTGTTTTGTGCAGAGACAAAAGAAGAAAACAAAATCATTAGCTGCAGTCACGGGCTGCAGTGGTAGCCGACCCGACCGCCCCATTAGGCTCAATCAACGGAGAGTATGAAAGCCAATACCGTGGCCTCCTCAGGGTGGTCCAGGTGCTTCTTCATCATATTATAATATTTATATATTATATATTTATTTATTTATCTATATATTTCACAAATAATATGGTATCTAACATCATATAAATAATTTATATACCAATAGAAAAAAAAAAACATATACAAAAAAAAAGGAAAATCAAATATAAATGAATATAAACAATGTCATAAATAATATATAAAGCACCAAAGAAAAGAGTGTAGTTGAAGCACCAAAGAAAAGAGTGTAGTTGAAGCACCAAACAAAAAAAGAGTGTAGTTGAAGCACCAAAGAAAAGAGTGTAGTTGAAGCACCAAAGAAAAGAGTGTAGTTGAAGCATCAAAGAAAAGAGTGTAGTTAAAGCACCATAGAAAAGAGCACAGTAAAATTAAAAACAAATAAAACACATAAAAACGCAAAAAAAGAGTGTAGTTAAAGCACCAAAAATTTTTTTTTTTCAGGTAAAATAAAAATATATACGCCCAGAGCACGTGCGTATACGCAGAATGGCCGTGTTGGATCCATATTTCAATTGGAGAGGAAACTCACTAGATTGATTTATTGATCTCAGAATATCGTCTGTGTTGTTAATCACCATGTCGAATTATTCCACTTAGCACTGAAATGTTCACTTCAACAATTAACAGATTACGTAAAACGTTTTAAAGACAAACTCAGTGGCATGTTTTGATTTTGAATACTACCTTCAAAATCAAAACATGATCGGATGATCGAATGATGGTAAATTAACTTTCTTTATTGTAATATTGTTTTAAATTAATTGTTTTAAATATTGTTTTATGTTTAGACAACTTCTAATTTCTTAAACTAATGTTTGATGTGACTATTTGTAATTTATCAGTTGAATACAAAACATAATCACAAAAAAGTAAACCCTCATGAGTTTCTTGTAGTTTCTTCTCATCAGAGGGCGCGTTCCGAAACTACACTTCATAACTAGCTGTAACTCGTTTTTTTAATCATTTAAAAATAATAATAATAATTGAGATTTGAATATTTAAAAATAAAAAGTTGTTGAAGTTAATTTTACGTCACTTTGCCAAGTTGTTTACGCCCCGGTATAAAAAGGGGTGTGAACAAGACTGGAGAGCAGTGTGAAAATTATCGTCGACGAGTCAACATCAACTTGAAGTTTAATTTGGTAGATCCTTACAAATAAGAAGTACCCAACCACAAGAAAGAAATTAAATAGAACTAATTAAAGAACCATCTTGACCTAAATTAATAATTATCTAACTGAATAATCAAGTAATCTTACTCAAAAAGACTGAGACTTACTTGGACTAAGAATAATCGACCACCAAAAGACTTAAGATCTAACATATATACTTACGTTCAAGTGTTGGCTAATATGAAATGCATGTTTGTATCGATTGTAAAAACTCGCAATTCCGATCAAATGCTTTTTAACTATGGAATCGGATGCCAGCTAATTTTGTAAAGCAGGTTGCGAAACTAGCATAGCAAAGGTCACGTGAGTAATTTTCTTTCTTCTCTCCACATAGCAACAAACAACTCGGTGTCTTGAGTCTGATATGCATTTCGTAATGAGTGCGAGTGAGACGGCAAATTATATATCTACCTGCTTGTGTAATCCCTGGATTTATATTTTAAAATGTATGTTTTAAGTAGCCGCTTCCATAATTTCCCAGCCAAAAATTAACTTTAGATAAATATGCATCCAATTAGTTTGGCATTCCCGAATTTTTTAGAATCCCGGAATTTGAATTTAGAGAATATGTGTTAAGAAGCTGCTTCCATAATTTCCTAGCCAAAAATTAACTTTAGGTAACTATGCATCGATTAGTTCGACATTCCCGATTTTTTTTTGGAATCCCGGAATTTGTATTAAAAAATATGTTTTAAGAAGCAGCTTCCATAATTTCCCAGCCAAAAATTAATTTTAGGTAAATATGCATCCGATTAGTTCGACTTTCCCGATTTTTTTTGGAATCCCGGAATTTGTATTTAAAAAATATGTTTTAAGAAGCCGCTTCCATAATTTCTCAGCCAAAAATTCACTTTAGGTAAATATGCACCCGATTATCCGACCTATAGTCATAAGTTACTAAGCTAGTGCTATGAATGCACCGAAGGTACTATCTTGCATGAAAAAGTCGAAACAAGTATTGTACAAAAAATGTGCGAGTGAGAAACTATTTAAATGAAAGTTATCCAAGAAGATGGATTGGCCAATTAGGTCCAATATTGTGGCCTCCACGTTCGCCTGATCTGAATCCGCTTGATTTTTTTTACTGGGAGTGTTTCAAAGAACAAGTATACAAAAAAAAACATAACCACAATTGAAGACCTGCGTCTACGCGTCCACGAAGCGGCACAACAAATAGGAGAAAAAAATTATAATCGTGTCCTTAAGAGATCGTTTATAAAAAGGGCCTGTGTAAGGGCAAGAGGAGGACAATTTGAGCATTTGCTGTAACATTATGACATATTAAATCTTAATAAGTGTCCTTTTTTGTACAATACTTGTTTCAATTTTTTCATGAAAGATAGTACCTTCGATGCATTCGTAGCACTAGCTTAGTAACTTATGACAAAAAGTTATTAGTATAATACTGTTTTAGAATCCTTATGAAATGCAATTTTTTTCAATAGTCGGCCAGACAGGTTTCATACATTTTTTTTACACCACAGATGCTCAAACTTAGCAGAAAGTAAAGTTTATAAAACTAAATCTATCTTTGGGGACATCCTGTAAGTTACTAACTATAGTATTAAAAAAAAAATTAAGGTGATTTTCAAACATCAATATTAGTGAACACATGGCGAAAAAAAAAAAACAATGCTATCGCTTAATCTGTGGACGTGATACCCCGAAATGTGCAAAAAAGTAGACATTTTTCAATTTTTACTAAAAAGTGACGTACAGCTCGAACCGTTTGAGATAGAAAAAAAAAACGTATTCTGGGCGGCCAACCCTTCCCCGCCAGCCGCCCGTTCAGGGATATCCACTGGTCTCCGGACACCCTGTATAATAAATATAATCGCCATGCCAATTTTTAGGTTTACCCTCCTCGCCTATAGATGTTTCACATCAATAAATAAATAAATCTATTTCCAAATTAATGTTTACAAAAAGAGTGAGACAGTAAGAGAGACAGTTGTATATGGTTAAAGTAGTTTTCTAATTTACATTGTGAAGACGGCTGTTTCATTTATATAATACTTAGGTAGGTCGTCGCAACATCACAGAAGCTTCTTAGCTTGTTTCCAAAAGGAAGCCGCTCTTTATCCCTATATTAGCTTCTGCTCGCGGCTTCGCCTGCGTTATTCGACCACCTACCTACCGCTGTGCATAAATCCACACTTAAGCGGACGACCAGGGAAGAACTGATGCTGCCAGGCGCTTACTTCTACGGCCTTTGATAAAGACTGCCTTAGACGCTTCCAGTAACATTTCCATAGCCCAGTTCAAGCTTCCTACTGGGTAAGTGTTAAGATACTAGTTTCCAGAAGTCAATAAAACTTTACCGTTAAAGAGTAGTCTATTAGTCTTACCTTCGGTCGGAGACCACGGAGCCCTGATCGTCGGGTTGATCACAGTCTGGCAAGGAACCGAGGGAGCTGCATCGCGAGAACATCAGCGGAGTGTCCTCGATGTAACGAGCTTCCTCCACCGGCTCCGACGCGAATGTCACTGCTTTACAACCTAAAGACAACAAAAACAACAATAAATATGTATATAGAAGATTATTTAGGGAACTAGCTGATTCAGCGAACTTTATTCCGCCTTAGAGGCAATAAAAGCCTTTGTCCATTTCCTGGTGCTAATCTACCGCCCCACCAATTTTCAGCCAAATCGGTTTAGCCGTTCTTGAGTAATAAACAGTGTATTAAAACATAGCTTTGTTTCCCTTGAAATTGAACTCGATTTTTCTGTTTTAATAGCGTCGCTTTCGTTATATTAAATCTTTCCAGACCTTCGGTTTATGGGTAGACTGCCCGAGAACCGGAGTTCGGAAAACCCAAAAAAATTGTTTGATTTTCAGCATCGCGAGAACCGATGAAAAAATTATGTGTTTACCTTCTTTATCTTTGGAGATGCTGGTGCTATCTTCAGGCGGGCTGGGGTGTACGGTGATGGTAGCCATGGCGTTCCTCTTGGCCAAGTTGTCCTCCTCAGTGGCCTCGGCGAGACTGCTGAGCGAGCTGACACGAGAGAAACAACCCGGCGTTCCCTCATCACAGTAGTTCACAGGCTTCTCTGGGCTCGCCAGACCTGAGCTGAACTTAGTATCAAATACGCGTTTGACATTCGCGCTAGGCGTTGTAGCAGCGAGATCGTTGTCGTGCCGCGGCGGTTCTTCTATCGAACATGTATCTTTCTCGTCCGAATGACTCATGACCTCTGGGTTCTCTTTAGTTCCCGACGAGGCCTTCGGTTTGTCTTTCCCGATGACTCTCAAGTCGGACATCGAGGTCGCGGTTGAGAATATGACCGGAGTTTCGTATGGAGTGCCCTCGGTCGCGAAGTGTTTGATCGTGTCTTCGTGGACAGAGTGGCGAGGAGGTTCAGAATCTGAACCCGCTTCGGATTGGTGCTCGGCGTATCGGAGCGAGTAATCTGTCGGTTGATCCAGGTCAGTTTCCTGGTAGTCTCCGTAGCTCGGGCTCTCTTTCTTGCCGTATTTCTTCGCCTCGGCTTTGGGTTTATCACCCTCTGCTTCGCCGGTCTTCGTCTCCGAGTATTTCCGACTGTAATCTATTGGTTGGTCGCAGGAATCCTGGTCGACGTCAAAACCGGATTCCGTGTAATTTGTTCTCATGTCAGTCGTGCTTCTCGGAGTTGGAACCGGAGGTTGGCTAGCATACCGGACGAAGGCGCCAGCCTTCGCTGAAGGCTCGGTCGGTCGGTACGCGTCGCCATTTTCGGCTTTCACGAGATCCTTATTTCGGGGAGTGGGGACGGGGACTTTGCCGGGGCGCGTGCCTCGTTCGAAGACAGAGTCAGAGTGCGTGCTGGTGACGGAATCCTTGCTGTCAGATCGATTGACGTTGCCGGCACTTCCAGTGGCACGCGGCCCCAGTGCACCTTTTAACAGTGTATTACTGCAGCTAAGGTAACTGGCGAGATGTGCGCTGTGCGAGAGCGATATCTGTGAAGCGAGCGTGCCCATCAGCGGGGAGCTCGAAGTCATGCGGTGCCTTTCGAGGTTCATAGCGATCTGTCTCTCGGTCGCCGTGAATAGATTCTTCTCGTCCCGATTGGTGGTAGTCGGTGAGGTGGCCGGTTCAATGTTGTCACACGTCTCAGCTAGGTTCTGATCGAGCTCCTGCTCGAGTGCTTTTTGCTTCCTCGCGTTAAGAGTCGGCAGCGCCGGGAGATTTAAATTTCGAGCGGTCGTGTCTAGTGATATGATGTGCGTCTTACCCGGTTTCGAGTTAAGTAAGTTTTTGAGCGCAGCGCCGGAGCCCATCGCTATCATTTTGTGTTTCGAGTGAATGAGACTTCGGAGCATGGGCACCGCACCGTGGTCCCACAAGAACTGCTGGTCCAGGGGACATCGCGCCGACAAGTTCCACAACGTGCCACACGAGTTGCTCACGACCGTGAGGCTCGGCGACTTCAGGTGCTGGAGTAAGACACTCAAACAATTTCTCTCTCGGAGAATTTGCCTGTAATCTTCCCGGACGGCTATATGACTGGAGACGTTCCGCATGATGCCGCCCGCGTTCTCCACTATAGCTAATGTCTTCGTAGGCGAATTGTAACTTAGCATGTCCACGAGGAATCCAAGCGCTCCATCGACGGAACATAGTGCAACTTTATTCATAGAACAGTGCGCTGTGAGGTTCCATAGAGCTGATAGGACTGATTTGAGAGTAGCTTCCTTTTGACAGGTCATAGCGGCTTTAGTTAGACCTTTGACGGCGCCGACTTCTCTTAAGACTTGTTTACTGTTAGTGTCTGCTCTCCAAGATAAATTTCTTAAAACGGCCGCTGTTACCTGAAATATTAAAAGCATACAATCAAATTTAATGCTAAGATATTAAACTTTCATTAAATATATCAAAATATTAAAAATAACACGAACCTGTCTCATATCATCATTGGGTGACTCTAATTGTTCAACTAGAGCTAACATGAAATCCTTGAAAGAACATAGTAGCGATTTGTTATTGCCGTCTCCAAATGTGAGATTTGTTAATGTCATCCCAGCATACTTCCTCATAGTGAGGCAAGTGTTATCGTCAGTTCTACTGCCGTGTGCCGCTTGGTCTCCGCTAACTAGCGCGGCTAACGCCTGCAGCCCTCCAAGCTGGCACACTACATGCCTGTGTTCCTCATCAAACGAGAGTTTCATCAAAGCAGCGACGCTTTGGCTCGGGTGTTTAGCACCGTCATCTTCAATGACTTCCTTTCCCTCTTTCTTAGCTTCAACTAAATCTTCTAATATGTGACAATATTCCCTAACTTGTTCTAGCAATCTCCACACTCTTGCTTCCCTTCTACCAGCTTTATCATCAGTTTGTGTGTGAATGATGTTACGCAACGCTTTGGCAGCACGATCTCGTGTCTCTCGAGGTACTTTCGAATGAATAAGTTGCACTAGTAACGGTATACAGCCGGCCTGTCTCATTGCAATACAATTTTCGACTGTTCGGCTCATTTCTAGGAGTGGTGTACTCAAGTCTGCATTGTTTTCGGGAGATAAACTTAAGAGCGAAATTAGTGAGCAGACACATTCCATCTTGTTTTCTAAGTTGGAAGAATTCCTAGTTCCGTCACCAGAGCCGTTACTGGAGAAGCTGCGGACGCTGGAGGAGTCATGCCCCATCCATACGTCGCGCTCGCCTGGCCACGTTCCTCTATACAATTGTGACGCTCGTTTGTCACGTTCGCTTGATCTAGCTGCGTTTTCCAAACCATAATGTAAAGTGCTCCGGTAACTGGTTCGGTGTGGTCTGTCTTCGTGTGGAGAATATGCTGAAGATGAAGACTTCTGTGGTCTTTTTGGCAGGGCACCGGATTTCTTTTGTGCGTTATCGTCGCCATCGACCTCGTCATCTAAAAAATTTGGATTAGTGATATCACTACGTTCGTCGAACTCGTCCGGTGAGGGCGAGTGGTCCAAGAAATGTGGTTTTGGTATTCGACATTCAATATTCGATTTGGATGGCAACTGATAGTCTTCATCGAGAAAATGCGGCCTTCGTGGGAGTGGATCAGGCTCTAGTGTTTCCAAATCTAATGTGAGATCTCGGGAACGCGCCTTGTCTAATGCTTTTGCGGGTACATATTTCGATGTTTTGGGGTCGGTGTCTTTCGGGTTGGGTATGCGGCGCGTATCGGGTGACAGAGGCGAAACATCTAGAGATCCACGTGGGAGGTCACTGGACGTGGAAGGGGTGCAGTCTTCACTGGCCGATGGTCCGGAATCAGTTAACGGTGAATTCGTTGAGTCCATGCTGCTCCAGGGATCTACCATTACTTCGTTCTCCAACTAAAACAACACAAAGAGAAAGTGTTTATTGCATGTTCTCCGTTTATGGTAGAATAGGTCAAGGGAAAGGTCTAGAGGTGAGTGTCCAGAGGTAATCAGCTTGAGAAGCCTGTTGGTCCAAATCGTTGGTCAAGGCCAATTACACTGGACAGTAACATACGTAAGGTTGCATTTATTTGTGGATATATTAAAATACCGGTTGTTCAAGGCATAACAAGCAGACACGCACACTTGCGATAAGAAACCATGCGTATAATAACCTCTAATTGCAGATACAAATATTGTTGTTTAAGTCTACACTGTAGTCGTCATTTGTAATCAAAGTGCAGTTACTTTAATATTTGCAATCTAGTCACTACTGAATACATTAACGGTGTTCGAGTACATTTCGCGATTATTAATGATTGTAGGTAACGGGAGTTAATATTTTGATCGTTTTAGGATTTAGACTAGAACATTAACCATGTAGGGCATGGTCGATTACGTATATGTTATTAAGTAGAGTTAGTTCAGTTCAAGATCAACTTAGAATATTAATTGATTGTAATAATAAAGAGGATCGTCTGTCTGCATATCACGTAATAGTTGACCACCCGTATGAGGGTTGTCGAGCTTCATACGGCGCATGAGTCACAGGCGAGTGGCAACAATGTGCTCGTCGCAGTTACGTCATCCTCTTGTCCTATTAATTGCGAATAATGAATGTATGGTAGAAGAATGTTGGGAACAAACAGAAGCGTGTGTAATAGGCCTAGTTTAGTACAACATATTGCTTAAACTTAAAACAGTTTTACTACTGGTAAGTTAATGAATCAAACAAATGGCGCTCGTTGAAGTTTAAGACATATTAATTGCCTGTTACGAACCATCACGGAATAAAAAAGTAATTGTATAGTTGGCAACAGTGGTTAGGTGGTTTGTTGAATCGCCTATGTCTGCAGAAGCCATTTAAAGTCTAGTGCGTAGGTATTGCAAAGTGGCAGTGGGCAGTACATAAGTAATTTGTTTATAGAAA
The DNA here is from genome assembly GCA_958496205.1 of Idaea biselata. Lineage (NCBI taxonomy): Eukaryota > Metazoa > Arthropoda > Insecta > Lepidoptera > Geometridae > Idaea > Idaea biselata. The sequence continues at coordinate 3,116,462 of OY292400.1, read as the reverse complement.
ACAATACGGCGCGATGAGATGACATTGTACCGACTTTATCGATTTTGGTCAAAAATAATTTACAACCTCGATTTTTTCTCCAGATAATAGTATTTAATGTGACAAGGAATTCGCAGTGTTAATAAATGTCAAGGTTTATAAAAGTAAGGCTAAAAAGTGACCGTTATTTTAATGTCAGGACTTAACGTTGAGAAGTTGAACAACTTTTAAAATCGTTTCCTCCATACTCACCAGTTCTGCATCATTAGATGCCGTACTATCATCAAGATTCCCATTCGCCAGGTCGAGGCCCGACTCATCCCTCCTGACTCTCCTAGTGACGTCATGGTAATTGTGCCGCAAAGGATTGAAGCTGATACGAAGATCCGTCGTGAAATCATCAAACAACTTGAACTGGTTCGCGTTAAACTCGGGCTCGTTGTCTAGTATCTCTTGGCTGTCCATCGACTTATCAGAATCGGTGTGGTACGACACCTTGTAGTAATCTCGGTCATTCATTTTTGATGTTCACTTTTTTGTTTTGATTAAGTATTGTTGGAAGCACTTTTTAAAGTTATAATTGTTGTAAAATTTGGCATTTCGATTCATGGCCGATTGCGTTCTTGTATTGTCTAAGATTGTATTGGATATCGTTTTGAGTTCGAGATGTGAGATCTAAATAATCGTAAATTGATGTATATTTGTGGAAAACTAAACATTTTGTCTGTATGTGTGCTACATTCGTCTGAAATGGGGTCAGTATTGACAGCAGCAGCGATCATAACCGATTTAAATTCGGAAGGGCTCTCTGCGGGTGGATATAATCACAATCTGTATGAATTTGGAACAATGCCAGATGATAGACAATCACGATTAGATAACCTATTTTTAACTTCACAGCTACAAGCACTTTTTGTCACTCTAAAATCATACGGATTTGTAAATCCATTGAGCGTAAGCTTCAACGAACAACCATAGAAAGAAATCGATGTACAGTACAGAAACGTTACATAATAAAGCGACTAAAATAAACAAACTGAACAAACTTTAGCCAGATACTGAAATCTGGTCGTTGAAAAAGAAATATCGTTAAATCCAGCGTGTTTACATTGGACACAGTCAAGGTTAGATAAAATAGGTACTTTCCCAAGACCAATGAAAGTCCTGACAAGTACAGAAAATAGAATAAGTAGAAAATGTTATTTTTAAGCTATTGCATAGCTTTTATCGCGGGCTTTGAGTGCGGCGACCGAATCAAGAAATTACGTAACAAAAATAAACTCAAAAACCCCACTCCGCCTACCATGTAGACTAAGAAAAAAAATTTGCTATGCAATAGCTTTACCGCGGCAGTCCCCGAGTGCCACACGTTTTTTTTACTACAATAATTCGGAGAGAGTTGTATCCAAGATCCGACCTATGCAGTGTGTTGATGCAAGTCTCCAGCTATCTATATGTATCATAGAAAACGGTTAAGTAGTTCTTGTGTAAGGTAGCAAATAAACTTACATATAAACCATAATATACTTACAATTTAAGCATATCACAATACACGGACTAAGCCAAATACCATGAGTTACACGTTCCTAGATAACAAGAAAAGAAAAGGACGACTTTTAATGATCATAGCAATTACAATAAATATAAAAGAGGAAAACGCACAGTAAAACTGAAAGCGTTTGCAAACTCTATGTTAGCATTTATCAACCAGGATTACCTACTCCGCTGGGGGTTACTTAGAAGTGCTTAGAAAGCCGCTGATTCCATCAAAAACATTTTATGTAAAATAAGTTGCCAAGACAAGAATATTTTCTCACTGTTAGAAAGTTATATTATTATTATTAAATCTCATGCAAAGCCAAGCACCCTAACTCCATAAACGCGACATCCTATTTAAAAATAATGTTTTCGTGTGCGTCGAGTCTCTGTATAACGTAATAATGTAAACCTAGCAGCGACCTGTGGTTTCTCCTGCATAGGTCCCATTGGAATATTGAGGATATTACCAAGGGATCTGGAGTTACATACATAACAGTATGTCGTTGTATTCCTGATACTCCTAAAGATTCAATGTATCCACACACCAAGAGCGCGTCGTTAAACTTATAGTACATTCCTCGAATTTCATATTTTTTTAAATTAACCAATTACTTACAATCGATGATTAATAGTTATGTATCGTTTGTCTTTGTCTGTCAACTTTGAAACTTCATGTCACAGTAAAAGACAAACGTTACATAACTTAGTCATCTGTTAATCATCGTTTGTAAGTAAGGGGGTTGTTAATAACCGTGGAAAAGACGTCAATGGAAAATCTCTCGACCTGTTTCCCGAATAAGCTTTTGGACTCGATGGCTCTTAAGTTTCCGCCTTTAGGCATTTTCTTTGTGGACCTACACGACTGTTGCTCCATATACCTACTACCTACACACTCTGTAACAATCTAGACTTTAATACACAGACTAGACTGTAGAAAACTGTCATAAACATAAGTATCCAACAACATTAAGTTTGAACCTAAATAAATTCTAGAAAACATATTTAAAAGAAAAAATACTTATAATATAGAACAACCCGAATTAAGACCTCGTCCTTTTTTGAAGTCGGTTAAAAACACAACGCATGGTTGACACTAAGCAGGATTTGAACCGCGCATCTTTTTACAATCCGGGAGAAACGACCTGAAAACTGTCTTCCGGTGCCGGTGACTATCTATATCTATAAAATGTTTTGTCCTGATTGACTGATCAACGCACAGCCTAAACCGCTGATAGTAGAGAGCTGAAATTTGGAGAGTGTGTTCCTTATGTGATATAGACATCCGATAAGAAAGGGTTTTCCGATATTTCCATGGGATCGGAGTTTAGACGGGTAAAACCGCGGGACACAGCTAGTTTTTGTACCCTTAACCATCTACTACAACTTATATAGGCATGTTTGTTTTTAAAGTCTGCTAAAGCATGACTGTCATATATTCTAAATCGATATGAAATAGTTATTTGCATTGCCAATACCAAGGTTGGCCGCCGAAATGAATGTCAACAACAACAATCGATACTCAATAAAGTGGCACAAAACCTTTTCTGCTATTACGTATCTTCAGATTTTCTGCTCACGTAATCATTTAGAATTGTATTTGCTTTTATTTATCTTGTGTAGATAAATAAATTGTACTGAGAAAGATGTCAAATGTAATCTTATCTATTTACTTACATATAACAAAGTTGTGTTGGTTAGAAATGAAAGATCTTGAGAATGACTGGACTGATTTTTATGTTTGATTTGTAAAAGTAGGAAAGCGTACCCCGGGGTCTCGAGAGGGATGCAACCGGGAACATCGCTCGGATGATGATAATCATTTCATATGGTGTGGTTTTGAAAAGTGTAATCAATTGTCTTGTCTTATCTTGTCATAAACACTTAACATACAACAATATCTAGCGGCACATTGATTTTCTGAAATTTTGCTGCAAAGAGTTAGTAAATAAATACAGATCGGCATAGTAGGCGCCAAAGACAATGCGAAGCCTTAATTTAAATTCAAATACGTAAATAGCATAGAATATTGTTGTAAATATAGATATACAAGAAGATAAACCGAACGTTGTTACAAAAAAAAAGTATTGGGAGAGCCGACCCGAAATGAAATGGGAGGAAGCCAAGAGTGAAAAAAACGGGGCAAGTGCGACACTCGCGCATAAAGGGTTCCGTACCACTATCACAATTGGATATGGAACCCTAAAATGGTTTACAACAACCAATTTTTAAATTTTATAGGAAAATATGAAATATTTATCTTCGATTCTTACTCCCATCAAACGACCGAATCACTGAAAAAAAAAAAACCTTGGCACAAAGAAAATCTGAAACATAAAATAAACTCTTTGGTAAGTAAGGCAGACTAGTATATTTGACAGATAGGGCAGCCATTTTGAATTCCATGACCAACTCGATTTGTCCTCCTGTCCTTCTTCCTGTCCTGACTCGACTCCTTGTTATTTTTGAAACACGTTTGTTGTATGGGAGCCCCTTTTAAATAATTGTTTTATTTCATTTCTGTGTTTAGGGTAAATTACCTTGAGTTTTAGTAGACATGTAAAAAGAAAGTAAAAAAAAAATTTCAACCTTCTAGCTATTACGGTTCATGAGATACAGCCTGGTGACAGACGGACAGACGGACGGACGGACGGACGGACGGACGGACGGACGGACGGACGGACGGACAGACAGACAGACAGACAGACAGACAGACAGCGAAGTCTCAGTAATAGGGTCCCGTTTTTACCTTTAGGTACGGAACCCTAAAAAGTAAAGAATGAGATGAATTAGGCAGGCACACTAACCACTTGTGCAAATAAAGCGATTAGTTAGAGAAAGGTCGCTGGTCCTTAGTATTGCGTAATAAAATGAACCAATAGTGGCTCTCCCAAGCCACTAGAGGACTCGACCCTTAGGTCGCATACCTAATTCGAACCTCCAACAAGATTCTACGTATTAGATCTATACTACAGAATACATAGTACCTACTTTATAAGTTCTCACTTACTGACTGAATGACCTATATATCGACGCAGAGCCCAAACTAGGGACATGGAATTTGTAGAGAGCGTTCTTTGTGGTGTGTAGGGAGGGATCCACCAAAAAGGGTTTTTCGAAATTCCACTTTGGAGAGTGTGTTCTTTGTGGTGTGAAGGTATCCACTTAGAAAAGGGTTCTTGGAAAATCCCGCGGGATCGGAAATTACGTTGATGAAACCACGAGACTCAGCTAGTTCACACATAAATTCCAAACATCTCGGTTACTAAAGTTTACTAATTATGCGGGGTTATAAATGTTACAGTCCAATGTAATTGGATTATTTCTGAACTGGCTTCACCCTTTCGTTTCGCTCGCACATGGGTTTCGTGGTTTCAATTCAACTACATACCACGTACCCGTTGACTGCTGAAAACACACACGTGTGTTTGCGATTTTGACTCAGCGATTTTTCGGTTTTGCGATTATAACGTTCAAAGAGTTATTAATACAATAGTTTCTACAGTAGTTTTTGCGCGAAAAGTAATCACATTTACACTATATAGGTATAACTCTTCTTCCGTCGCGCAGTCGGGTATAAAAAAATAACATTTGTTACATGTTTATAATTCCTCAAGGGTAATACAACTATAAATACACCAAGCTGAAGGCATTGCATATAAATAACATTCCCTGAAAATGGATTAACATAGAGTCGTAAAACTGAATGTCGTTCTAGATAATACGTTTTACTTACAAATAATATAGTTACCTAACCTACCTAATTGTTAGAAAATCGATCTAAGCTTAGCTAAAGTTAGAATTTACTTTTCAAGGTTAAATGTTAGCAAATTACCTAATGACAAAGAAAGTTTATTTAACAAATAAGTATTTTTGTTTAATGTTAAACTAGCAACTATTGATCCTAGACTACTGGCTAATCTGCAGAAGTAATATAGTTCTTCGAGATCTTCATTTCATGTGACTGTTGTTATGACCAAATACAAAAGACAATCAAAACGCAACTGAAATAAAAACCAATCGAAGTAGCCCAGGTTCTTTCGCTTCTGAGGTGTCTATTTATTATTTTATTTTTATTTTGTCCTACTGCAGGGCAAAGGTTTTCCTCCCTTTTCCCCACTCCTCCCAGTCTAGTACTAGTTGGGTCCAGTCCCTAATTCATCCCGCCATCTCCTCCTGGTCCTGCTGGATCCTGCTGCTACTTAACTCAAGTGGAACTGGGCAGGCCACATCTGCCGCATGTCCGACGACATGTGGGCACAAACCAAAATGGACTGGACACAGAATAGCAGGTGAGGTGTCTAGGTACGTAAATATAAAATATGTCTTTTTTGAAGAGTTTACAATAATCCTTGTAAAGTTAGGTAGGCCCCGAAAGAAAAGGTTTAAAGTACCTAAAAGTGAAATAATAGATCTCCCGACAGACGACATCAAATGTGATATTTTGACACAGGGGAAGCGGAGAGCAGAACAGTGACAGAACGATTGACTGAAAGGTCCCGTTACAGGAAGTGAGTTAATATAAAAATAGATTTATTCTTCAAGAAAACTTTAACGATGCACGTGGATCTCGGTTAGTTATGGGAAGGGAAGAGATAATTCTACGTATGAATTACGTTTTAGTATAATTGATTGTGGTAAAGGTTAAAATGATAACTACAGTATTTGCGACCCAACAAATTAACATGAAGTTGTAGTCGTTAGGGCTATTTGTCGCTTGGCTGGTAGTCGCATTGTTACTCTGAATATTAGATATGAAATTATAGTCAAACTAGCTGTGTCCCGCGGTTTTATCCGTATATGTCCCGATCCCGTGGGAATTTTCATAAATCCTTTCTTATCGGATGCCTACATCACTTAACGAACACACAGTCCAAATTTCAGCGATCAGCGGTTTAGGTTGTGCGTTGATCAGTCAGTCAGTCAGGACAAAACCTTTTTTAAAACAAATATAAAAGAATCAGGAATCAATCAATAAAATGAATAAAAAATTAATTAAAGAATGTTTTGTTCACTTTCATGCAATGAACTCCGAAAGGAAAAGGAGTATTTCTTGGGATACAAACGTCAATACTGTTAGTAAACACAATCTTAACCAATCAAGATGAGCGCGCAAAAACAATTGATATGAACCTAGGTACAATACAACACTTATAAAAAACATTGTCGAAGTGCGCAGGCAGCGTAGACTCTCCAACCATTAAGCACACGAAAGCAAACCAGGCACTTACACTGGTGAAAGTGTGATTATAGAATTTGCGATGCAATAAGCCATTACGAGAATTGGAGTGAGACGTGAAGTCTAGACTGACAGTATGACGAATTACGTAGATGAAGTTCGGAAGACCACAATACATATTCTACTTTCGAACAATAACTGGTGCAACTAGACGTGACAATGTCGCAAACGAAGTATCTAAATAAAAACTGATAGATTGATATTGTGGCTGAAAAGAATAAACATAAACCAATCATAGATTTGAATCGTGTTACCTAAATCTAATTACAAACAAAGCAATCTGCACTAAAATCTCAGAAACAAAAAGAATGATCATCTAGAGCAGAGGTTCCCAAACTAATTTTGTCTACTGCCTACCTTGAGTATGAAATATATTACAGGCCCCCCATTTTTTCACCTACTTAAAAACCCTGCCGTTTGATACTGGAATGCACAAATCGGGTTATTAAACAAATGCTTTTTAAAACATGATTGCCCGCGGACTGTTAACTACCTATGAAAATGACCCACCTAGGAATAGTCGGTGTCGGAGACCTCCTAGATGAAATTACACAACACCCCTTTTTCTGGGGTTTTCTTACCGCCCCCTTTAGGCCTGCAGCGTCCACAAGGGGGCGTTATCGCCCACTTTGGGAACCCCTGATCTAGAGTGAAAGTGAACAAAAGTATAAATTAACTTGGCAATGTAACAAAAGATCTTTTTAATAGCAAAAGCAAGCCGTGACGAATCATTGATGTGGATTGTGGTAAATCATTTAAATAGACACTTAGTTGACGAGTGGGAACATAGAACAGATGATTCATTATAATTCTTACGAGAAAAGTACGATGACTTCCATCTGGCGTTGCCGTATGTTCACCTACTTTCTTATAACAGTTATAATAAACACTTCATTTAGTAATTTGTAATTTATTGTTTTCTAGTTTATTGTTACTGAGAAATAGAACAGCGCTAACATTACAAAATCTCAGTTCAACTAAATGATATTAGGGTCAGTTACCCCTTTAATTTAGATTAATTCGAAACAGACAAGGTACCTTTATTATAGCGTCTTGCATCGGGCTGCAATGCGGCGCCCGTCTCCACCGACCTTCGTACACTCTGACAGTGGGTGGAATTTGTATTAGCTAACTTTTCATCGTACAAACATAACTAACTTCATTGATTGTATAGATTCTAATCATTAAATTAATTATAATCACAACATTGAACTGTGTAGGTTGGCAATATTACAAGTTCGAACTAAACTTACCGCTTTCTGAGTATGAACAATTACGTCAGAAGTTAAGTAGTTGTTTTCATAAGACTTCAGAATTTTAAATCATAAATATCCTAAAAACATCAAATAATAACTTATAAGGCGATCCATACTGCTTTAAGGAATAAAACGCCTTCAGTTGCTCGTAAAATTACCTGCTTCAAAATGCCTAAAACTAATATACATTTATGTTTTATCGTCGGTTTTATTAGCAGATATAAAAAATAACAGTAACAATAACTTTACATAGAAACCACGTAATGGTTACATACATACATACCTATAAGATAGGCAATTAATTTTCGAAGACGTTACTAGTTTGTTCTAGTAAGACAATGTAAATTTCCTATATGAAGATTCTGTTGATAAATAATTTGGATACCACTTGGGCTTCTAACAGGACCCCTAAAGATATTTATCAGAGATTGAATATGCCTTCCAGACCACTTAAGAAAAAGACAAATGGGACTATGAATTTAAAATCACCAATTATAATTTAATTACGATGCATTTCTCAAATATAAACATAATCAATTCATCGCACAACTAAGTATAGTTGGTGACACGCTAACAGATTATAATGAAGATGGATGATCTACCGGAGCAGCAATTAGTCTATGATTAATTAGATCTCGATTAATTTATGACACGAAATAGTCTTCTTGATAATAAATAAGATATTTCACAAAATATCTAATTAAATAATAATTAGTGATGGGCAGACTAGTCGGCAAATTGTGCCGATTAGTCGTCAACTGACAATTGTGCAGTAAAACCAATATTTATTGAATTAGTAGTTAAATTTGGAAGGTGAGTGAGTAGTCAAAATCAACTGACAATTATGCAGTAAAACCAATATTTATTGAATAAGTAGTTACATTTGGAAGTCAAAAAAACGTCAACAAACACGTCAAACCAAGGCGCACCTTCAATGTCTCAACATAGATCAGCTCAGTTCTATTATTTTAGATAAGGACCCCACTATTTAAAAAAAAAATTATTGCCTTGCATTATATTGTGTATATTAAACCTAGTCAGCACATCTCTAATAAATAATAATATATTTAGATAACAGCAAAGCAAATTATACAACTTGTTCACATAATTAGTGCGACACGCAATCACGATTTTAAACTATTACCTTTTACGAGACGTTTAGTTTTTTTAATTAGCGTGCTTAGAATAGCATCGTTTAATCTTTCCCATGGTGTCGTGGCTGAGACATGACGCTTACGTAAGGGTTTAAGAGAACTAAGGCAACTGAGTCTGCAGTACTATTACGAAAGAAAATAATTATATTAATAAACTTTTTAAATTCACACGATTTGTTAACATAGTCACATTTTCCCGGATCTTATTCGCGTATTATTATTTATTTTCTTACCTCGACGTTGTTGTTGACCATTGACCATGTTCCAATGGTCTTGGTCGTGAGGGAACTAAGACCATTGTAACATGGTTGAAACGTCGAGGTAAAAAATTAGATAAAAATACGAGAATAAGACCTGAGAAAATGTAACTAAGAACATATATTGTAGGTACTGAAATTGTGTGATTTCGTTGAATTTCTGAATTTGAATTACATTGAATCTTACACACGAAAACTAGCAGATGTAGCGGTATGTAAGCTCGAGAGTTAACATATAGGCAGAAGCTTTTTAACCCATTATTTGTTCGGGATAGGGCCCAGCTAATAGCCTTTTAAATAATCGCTCACAAACGACCAAGATTAATCTGTATCAGGGAGATACATCAGTTTGCTATAGTTTAGTAGTTAGAAGCAGAAATATTATCCTATAATCACAAGAAATTGAAGTATTTGTTTCAAAGAATTACAATGCTAAGTATTCTTGTATTTTTAGGATTCCGTAACCAAATGGCAAAAATGGAATACTTATGTTTTAACATTTATTTAATCTGTAAACAACACACAGAGCCCTCGCGGTAACTACGTGACTACTACGCTTGTGTTACGGTGACTTGGGGACTTGCCAAGTTTTCATTTGTAAATTACATACATATTATACATAGAGAGACACCCAGACTAGAAACAAAAAATCTTTTCAAGCATAAATATTTGCACCAGGCGTAAATCGAACACGTAACCTTCTGCATTGCAGTCGGGCATTCGCGGGACGCGCCACATTCTATGAAAGACATGACGCGAGGTCGTCATAATCATTTATTTTTTATTTTTCAAAATTTTAAAACTATCATTATAGGCAATAATGCCTAATGCGATAGTGGACCACATTCAATTTATATTCTATTATAGGTATATAATAATATACCTTAGTATTTACGCATTCCAATAATTACATTATTTAAAATCAAATTCATAGGAGCTCATCATGTCATTCATAGGAGCTTAAAAAATGGAAAGCTCGCTCATCGCGCTCCGTCTCATAAAAACATATTCAAAATAACGACAAGAATTATCTAATAGGACATAACAATGGTTACGAAATAAGGAACTGATATTGTAATATAATGCCTTATGAAAAAAACTTGTACAATAATCCCATGAGTGTGTGAACGAACTTCTTACACGCAATTGATACACCCACTTTTCATTACAGAATGCTTTCTGGGAAATCGAACCGTGTTTATGGTAAAAGCGTTATAAATTTTATAGATCATTTGTTTTTGTTTATACTTGAGTAGGTCACTGAAGTTTACTTTTTATACGCAACAGTTAAGTAATCATTTTTAGGGTTCCGTACCCAAAGGGACTCTATTATTGAGACTCCGCTGTCTGTCACCAGGCTGTATCTCATGATGAATGGTTTCTAACCCAGAAACCGTGATAGCTAGATAGTTGAAATTTTCACAGATGATGTATTTCTGTAGCCGCTGTAACAACAAATTACTAAAAACAAATATGTAACAGGTGGTCCCATACAACAAACGTGACTAGGACGCATAATTTTATATTTTCCCGGGTGTTAAGACTGCCAGTCCCAGTCAGGTGAGCAGTCCCCTCGCGACCAAGACCGTTGTAACATGATCGAAACGTCGAGTTTAGCGAATTAAAAAGTAAAGACCCGGGAAAATATAAAATTATGAGTTCCAATCGTGTTAATTTAAAAAGTGACTAGGACGATTAACGAGCTCTTACTCCCCTAACGCCATTTCGTCACTGGTCCCCGACAAGAAATCTTCGCGAATGATGATTGGAAAGATGTAGGTATGTAGTATAATAGATAATATATGTAATGTTATCAACATTACCCACATACATTCGTCCATAAACAAGTTTTCGATTTTGTTAAGAGATTTCGCGAAGGATATGAATGATTTGTTGCCTATAATTATAGTAATTGACTTGTAATGTAACCGTTATAATTATAGTAAACACAAGCACTACAAAAATGCGAAAGTTACTCTGTCTATTAACTCACTTCAAGTTTTCACGTCTAAATAGTTTAATCTATTTTGATGTCGGCAAAGAAATAGGTGAGATTTTTGAAAAGGCTACTTTGTTACATTTCCCGGGTCTTAATCGCGTATTATTATTAATTTTCTTTTCTCGACGTTTAACAAATCGTGTGAACTTAAAAAGTTTATTAAAGCTACCTTGTACGAAAATTAATAAAAAGTAGGCGGTTAACAAATTAGATAATAGTTGATATTTCTCACCACAAAAGAAATTAATAAAATAAAAAACTTAATGCGGATAAAATATAAAAATGTGTTTGTAGTTTGTACCTACTCTAAATAATAATAGTTAATAATTACACGTAAAAAGGTTACTGACAAAGCAAGTAGTAGAAATTTAAACAATGCGCCGGTTACGTGCGAAAGAACTCATTTATATGATCTTACGACGGACGATATAACTGAAATAATTTACTTAGTTCGGTACTTACTTATCTTTGAATTTGAATTAAAAAGTGAAAAATGGCATAAGTAGGACACAAATTAGCGTTCACCGTCATGAATTATGATTTGGCTAATGCGAAACGAAAGTGAGAGTATAGTATCAATGACCTTTCCACGAAATTCTTGAGATATAGAAGAAACAGACGGATTGTTTTCGAGTACAATTTGCCCAATAAAAATCCAATTGGCTTCATTAATGATACTTCATCAAAATGGCTCAACAACAAACAACAAATTAAACTCATTTTACCGTTTTAATCGCGTGGTGTTGTGGACAAATCACATCTCAGTCAATCCTGAAATAGTGATCTATAAAGGTCTCGAAACGTTGAGCATTGAAACAATGCTAAAAGTTAGCAACACCACGCGATAAAAACTGAAAAATTAGTTTAATTTTTATCCAACATCGCGAAAACCGAAGAAAAATCTGTAATACAATCTCTAACAAAAAATCATCAGCAGGTTGTAGCAAGCATCAAACACTTCTTAAGACTGATTTGTAACACCAATTTTGCACATTTACAACACCCGTTTCACTGAATAGACACTGCTAAAATGACCTAAAGCACTAAAGAACTGAGCTGAACGGTAGAACACAATAGATCAGTGACTTAAGGAGATACGACATTATAATAGCTATTTGTTAAAACTCCATGGCCATGGATGACTCTGCAGTCCTAAGCAACGCAACGGTACGGGAAGCACAAGCACTTACCAATTTCCTAGCGGATGAGGTCAAGTACTTCGATAAAAGCGTGAAGATAGGAAGGAAATGATGGCATGGATTTTAGCAGCATGCTTAATGTAGCAAGCAACATTAAACGAATTCTATTGCTGGAGTCAGGAACTTGAAACTCGTTTTACCCTAGTAATTAGGACATTATGATGATTTTTTTTGGTCTTAGGAAGAAGAACGGAGTTTTTGGACGACAATTTGTAACTACGAACTTGTGAAGAATGTAAATAAAAAATTGTTTGATGCATTTGATGTGGGTGATACAATGGGCAGTGTGACATGATAAACAGAATATATAAATATTGATATTCTAAGTACTAAAATCGATATCGCATAGTTAAAAATATCGATGGATATCTTAAGTTATATTACTATTATTAACGAAGCATGGGTTAAATGTAGATATGTTTGGATAAACTTATGAACTATGGAACTGATTTTGATGATTATTAGTATGATTACCTACATGTAACATTTTGGGTATTCACAATGTTTTTTTTATCCCGACACATGCGATATACCAATTTCAAACTAGAACGAGCGCAACAGCAGTGTGGTGCTAGTCTATCAATATGCAAATTCATGACGAACAAACTGATGCCAAATATGGAAGCAGAAGGTTTACAAATTGCATACGAAATACATAGGCGTAGGCTGAACAGGACAGTATCTTCAAGTTATTGGAGGCATAAAGTGGGCGCCGATACGGAAACATGAAGAAGAATAACAACAATCATTCCAGGCAGAAAAAACAAACATTCTTTTGCTAAGGCTTTGAAAACACAAGAAAATTTTGTCTTGAAAACTAGGTACACCAAAATGTAGGAAACAATAGTATCACTCATCAAAGTCATCAAAAATTGCGTCAGAAAATAATCAACAATTTTCGATGACGCGACGAGGACTTTCAGTTTGACTTATACACTACCCTTTAAATGATTGTAATCACAAAGTTATGTGTGCTTTGCTTTGTGATTTAAATGTGTGCCGGGAAGAGGCCCCGAAACCGAACCGTTTAGTAGAGGTATGTGTACAATATACAGATTGAAGGCGCGGGCGCGGTCGAAATGGTGCAAGAACCTCGAACAATCCCCCGGAAAATTCCCAGATCCCGTTTCAGGGCGTTTAATTGATTATTACACTTAATAATATCCTACTAGGTTCATAAAATAAATCATAACTAAATTAATACGATGTATTGGCGATTGCAATTTATGGATTCTGTGAGTGATTAATTAATTCTAATATTTAAGAAGATTGGTTTTTTACTAATATAAAATGCATGAACTTGCTAAAAAGATCTTGCAGAATTTAATTTCACTACTCATAAATTCTCCACATCTTAATTTTAAATTGAATCCATCACGAATTCTTTTATCAAAAAGAATTGATTACGTCTAGTGAAAGTTACTTCAAAATAATCGAAACGAAATAAGAATTTAGTTTGAAACGTTGTATTAAATTCAATAAAATGCGCTTATTGGGCTTTGTTTCAATTTATTCGCTTACAAACTGACTCATCTGATCGAAAATGCTTTGGAAGCGGAGGTCGAGATAATGCAAATGCAACCATAGCAGCAATGTAGGTGTAAAGGTGGAAACAAATATATCTGACGTGAGGTGTCGTGATGAGTCAGTAGCCTATCGGTTTTATATACACAACTATTTTGAACGCTGGGAGACACATTCGCAATACGACACGACACGACCTATAAATGTGTCTCTAAGAGTACAAAATATATAAAACTGATAGGCTACTGACGCATCACGACACGTCACGTCAGGTAAATATGTTTCCACCTTACAACCGAATACAGAAACGCCACTTAAAAGTTAAGGGCTACTTAAAGAATTGAGCAGCTTCTAAATTTAAAATTGGTATGGAATTTTTCAAGTTCGAGAGCTGCTCAGCTGTTTCAGTAGATCTCAAATTTTGAGTAGCGTTTCTGTATTCAGCCGTTAATGATGTAATTCAGGGATTACTTAAAACGAATAAGAATAAATGGGTTACTGCTTTTAGATGTGCAAAGTTAAATTGAACCAATCAACTGGCAGCTAAAGATAAAATGGAAAATTAGGGAAAGGAAGGCGTAGATTTTCTCCGCTCAGGGAAAATATTTAATAACCAGTGTCGTTTTAGAGATCACATTCTGTAATTTAATAAAACGCGTAGAATGACTGAACATTCTTGTTTTAGTTGGTAACGGTGTGTGTGTTATTATACGAAAAGGTATAATTACAGGCAGCGAACGTTCGCGTTGTATAAATGATGCATTGTTCGCATTCTCTCGGCAGGCTTCAATTGGATGTTTTGGAATTGCGACTGTAACTTGGAAGATATTCTCATAACAGAAATATGGTGATTGCTCCATCGATTCTATAGATAAATCAACTTAGCCATAGATATATAATTAAAAAAATCTAGATAGTGCCAAAATGATAAAATCTTTACAAATATTAAACACCTAAACAAATATTTAAAATCAAAGTTATCCAGGATTTCCCTTGGGCGGGGTAAAGCTAAGGTACCAAAGCTAAGGTAAAGTCTGTAAAGTTTTTTTAGTAAATAGACATTCTTTTTCTTTATTGCTTCAACGAAAAGAACCATACTTTTTTACATGAAAAAAAAACAACCATTTTTTTATCTGTGCTAGAGTCCGCAACAACGATCTCACACACATTGAGGCTAATCAAAATTAAACTAATCCATTTCACAACTCTACATAATTGGGAACCTTTGAACGACTAATGTCCAAAAAGAAAAATGCTCAATTCATAAATTTTCCTACCATTAAACATTCAACAGTAGAAATATCTACCATAAAAATGTCTAACTCGAGTATTTCTGATACACGAGAGAAGAGGATATAAAAGGTAGTCAATTAAATTTAATAATGAGGTGACGAAACATTTACAAAGTTAAAGAAAAATTGGTGACCAAAGGGCTGGCGGCTACTTTGGCCAACGAATAGTTATTGCAAAGAGGCAATGCAGCCAGTCTTTTGGGTACTATACATAGGGACTTATTTTTGGATTATTAATTTTAATTATTTTAGTAAATTGTAGGTCATCTTATTTTACTAGTCTTTTATAAGAAAAACTTCATATAACTATGGAATGACTCTATATTATTTATCATTTCACTGCTGCGCTTATTCCCCGCGTAATGAGCGACATAGCACCCACAGCACACTCAACCTACAATTTGCAAATTTTTATGCGCAATAGGGTTGCATATTTGGCCGACCTCTGACCCCACCTCACCTGATGCACATGGGAAGCAAAAATGAGGTCAAAGTTGTTACATGCTTGCCTAAAAGGAACCTATTCACTCTAAGACAGCACGACTTACCTATAATATAAAGACTTATTATGGCCCCTAGTCTTTAGCAGACCGCCATCTCACCTGACCAGAGATATTATTATGTTTGTCTATTATACGAAATAACTATTAAATCTATAATGTAGTAGGTACGATTGACTCGACCGACAGGGTTAGTGGGCGAACAGCCTTCGACACAGTTAACTCGACTACGAGACATCGTCGAGGTATCGATTTTGTGGCCTATGAGTGCAACAGTTACACTATAATACGTTTACATTGGTATATTCTTGCATGGCTTAAGCTTACTCACGACTTCGAGACTTCTCAATGGGAAGAGAATGAATATAATAGAAACTATTCTAATGTTTTATCTATTGAGATTTCTGTGTACCCCTGTGAAAAGAACTGTCATAAGGCAAATTCAACTATACATACATACATACTGTATAACCACATAGTGGAATTTTCGAAAGCGAGCTCTTCTTCTATCAAAGAAATTATTTTTTTTCTCTACAATAATTTAGTCCAATTCCAACCGAAAGAATAATCTGCAAAATATTGATTTAGGAGTTCAATCTCCAAATTCCATGTTGATTTTTATTTGGAGAGTGTGTTCTTTTTAACAAATAATAATTTGATCGATCATATGGATCAAAAGAATCGTGTGTGTCGGTCGGAATGTTGGGAAGATATATTTTGAATCTTAAGCTCAAAATACACGATGACACTTTACCTAAAACAGACCACACCTACAGCACACATGCATGAATTTCTTTATATGTGTGCTGTTGGTTTGGTCTGTTTTAGATAAAGTGTCCAGTTATTCTCCCGGTATAAACGAGCAAAACCTTCAGCAGCAGTTAGTGTAATAAATTCAATTCGGTAGACACCAGCCAACTGTTTAGTAAGCAATGTTCGCGACAGGTTGACCTGCGCGTGAGTCATCGTTCACGAAACATGCTCGAGCTTTTGTTTTTACTTTGAGAAATTTATTTTAGTCATATTGTGGGTTAAATTATGAGGATCGTTCTTTCTGATAAGACGTCTACATTTTTAGTATAGCTCAGAGAACAAAGCCCAGCTACCATTTTCCATTGTTTTAATTATTTTAAAGTGAACTGAACATATTTATGAGACCTTAGTGGTGCGATGAAGGAACACTTTGTCTTCGACGGAGATTATTGCGGGTTCATGTCCGTTGCAGTAATAATATAAAGTCGATGAATGACGATGATTAAAACATAGACTTATCTGTTTTCGCGAAGTTTGATTAAAATAAAACTCATTTTTCGGTTTTGATCGCGTTGTGTTTATTACTTTAATCATTGTTTCAGTGCTCAACGTTTCGAGACCTTTACAGGTCTCTTCTTCAGAATTGACTGAATAAATCCTTAGATTGTCAATCCTGATTCCTGAAGAAGAGACCTGTAAAGCATCATTGAGTTTGAGAGCGTTACCGCAGTGGCTTTTCCCAACTGTCTTCCTTCAGATGTCATACCTACTGTTAAGGTTGAGATCAATGGCCCTAATACAGTAGCAGTTCCCAGTTAAGTCAACGTGGCAGTTACACATGTAATCGCACCATGTTACATGGTATTCACTCAACCATCGTCAGTAATTATGGTACAGACATACAATGTTTTCTAATCAATAGAAAGTGTGAACAATTATTATTGCGTGAAGATGAGTTGTATGATGCTAGCTGTGTTCAGCGGTTTTACCCGCGTAAGTCCCGATCCTGTGAGAGATTCGAAAAGCCCATTCTTGTCGGATGCGTTCATTACATTGAGAATACACTCTCCAAATGTCAGCTCTCTACTATCAGCGGTTTACGCTGTGCGGTGATCAGTCAGTCAGTCAGGACAAAGCATTTTATAGATATAAATAAATAAATAAATAAATTCTGCGAACAACACACAGCGCTATCTAGCCCCGTGGTAAGCGACTAAGCTTGTGTTACGGTGACTAGACAACGGATATAATACTTATATTTATTTTTCTTTTGTAAATACATACATATTATACATAGAGGGACACCCAGACCAGACACAAATATTGATTTTATAAGCATAAATAAATATAGATAATAGATAGAGATTATTAGAGATAATAGATAATAAATATATAGATTTACGAATATTTATTACAAGTTGCGCTGCATGGGTTACTTGGAACCACTTTAATCTTGGACTAGGTGGGCAATGTAAGTCGAAAGTATCCTACTCAATAGGTTCTTTTTTTTCTTGTCATATTTTAATTGACCTTACGACTGCTCTCAAAGATAAGTATTGCTCACATCGTGTTAGAGTTTTTAATCTGACCTTACGACTGCTCTCAGAGATAAGTATTGCTCACCTCGTGTTACAGTTTTCAACCCGATCTTACAACTGCTTTCAGAGATAAAAAATGGTATCAAAAGCATATCGTGCTTTGAAGCAAGCAGAAGTACGAGGAAACAATGTTGCCATACATTATCGATTACCCGTCCAAGGAATAACCACAGGACGCCACTTACAGAAGTATTCTCAAACACCCTATACGTAGTTTAATGATTTGTCTTGCTCTTGTGAGTGACAATCAAAGTCAGCGAAAATGTGACAAAAGCTGAGTCCAAGCATAGGGTCGGCTGAATACAGCTGTAACGGCCGAATACAGAAACGCTTCTCAAAATTTGAGTTCTACTTAAATAGTTAAGCATCTCTCAAAGTCGAAAATTCCCATGCAAATTTTGAATTCAGAAGCTGATCAATTATTTAAGTAGGCCTCAAATTTTAAGAGACGTTTCTGAGTTCGGCTGTTAGTCTCGCAGCTGTCTTGCGAAGAACTAGTTGCGTCCCGAAGTTTCACCCGCGTAAGTCCCGATCCCGTAGGAATATCGGAATAAAAGTAGCCCATGTTACTCTTCGATAATGTAGGTTTCTATTGATGAAGGAATTTTTGAAATCGGTCCAGTAGCTTCGGAGCCTTTTCGTTACAAACAAAAAATAAAAAAATAGATAGAAAAATGCAAACTTTCGGCAAATGTGTTACTGTAAAACAGTCATTGTTGCATATTCAGAAAATGTAACATCCAATTACATGTAATTATGTTATATCTGTTTCCGTATTTAAAATAATAATTATATTAGAATAAGCGGTCGTGTTACCTTCCTGCAATTCTTTACGTAAGCTACTGTTTACGTAGTAAAGACGAGGGTAACAATAGTGCGGTAAACGTGTATATTTTCGCCCATTAACCTAATGTTTTCAAGATACGCATCTTCTGTTTTAATTTCAGAAATAACGTTTATGATATGTATGTAGTACGGAGGTACAGTTACGGACAAAATCTAAATCTTAATACTAAGTAAATTAGTTTGTTTGATACTCCTTCACGCAAAAACTACTCAGCCGATTGCGATGAAACTTGGTATGCAGGTAGGTGGAGATCTGGATTTTAACATCCAGAGATAAGAGTTCTCGTCATCTCAGAGAATTCTTTGGATCGGGACTTAATGTAATGACTGAACTATTTATCAATGCAGAGCCCAAACCGCTGGTAGAGACATAAAATTTGGAGAGTGTGTTCTTTGATGTGTAAGTTTTCACTAAGGGTTTTTAGAAAATCCTGCGGGATCTGGACTTACGCGGGTGAAATACTAGACACTATAGAAACGTAACAGTTATGAAACTGAGGTGCAGTAGACGTGTCGTCATCGAGGGCTTCTCAGAACACTGATAGAGTTAAAATTAGAAGTATGCTGACCCTTTGTTGAGCTACTTCTCGGTTTAGCAGGTGTTCTATTTAAAATTTACTGTGGGAAATTATGAAATCTGTTACCGCCGTATATTTACGGATGACCCTATGAGTGGACACAGCTTTTGTCACATTTTGATTATCAGTCACAAGAGCAAGAAAAAGCATGAATAAATCGTTTTTCAATAAGGCTGTAAAACTTCACGTACATACGTAAGATATGATGAAGAAGGGCCATTTCTAAAGTCGAGTGATAAAACATAGAAGATACTCAATTCAACTATTAGTAACCTACTAGACAAAACATAATTTAAAAAATAAGTCTCGAATACTGTACCTATTATCTAAGAAATATTATAAAGAAAAAATAACACAACGCAACCGGGACACGAACCCGCATCCCTCTGATCTCATGACTAAGTGACTTAGCGTCCGTTAAAAAACGGTTTTACCCGTTCCTGATCCCGCGGGATTATCGGGATCAAAGGGATCGCATGTTACTCTCCTTCACTTAAACTAACCCTATGCAACTTTTCGCTCAAATCGGTCGAACCGTTTGACCGTGAACGAACAAACAGACTTTCGGTTTATTCCCGGATAATAAATAACACTAAAAATGCAAATTAAATACAGTAACAATGATGAATGAATTATCATAAACAGTTGAGAAATCTGTCAATAATAAAAAGGATTATATAGAGCGAAATAATTTGTGATGTAAGTAGGCTCCATGGTCCAATGGTGGTTGCGAATGCCGATGCCAATCAATCAATAAATCATTCGTCGATAACCTAAAGTAGGAAATATAGAACAAATCGATACAGTTTCTCGTTTTTCTCCGGACACGCTACGCGGATATTGAAATAAAAGATATTCAACAAGTAAATCACAAACTAAAGAGTGATAGTGTAGTGGTAGGTACCCCGATTTTCATTCCGATTGTAGTTGTTTCGAGTACAGGCCGATCGATGTCTTTATCTTTAAGAAAAATGTATGTAGGTACTTTTAACATCGCTCTTACGGTGAAGGAAAACATCGCGAGGAAATCACGTGCAATGTCTCAATTATGAGCAATTAAAAAACGCATATTATTCAAAGAGTTTTAAACTCTAATGTTTAATTAATATAATAATGAACAACAATAAACGAGACATTGTAATAAATTACTATCACAAAAAATTCACACCTTTCGCTTGTACAGAATTAATTACCTACATAATTAGATTTACAATTTATTTCTCTCTTGTTCTTTACAGTAAGAACATTCTTTACAGTAATTATAACACTTTATTATTGCATTATTTTATTTCCAAAAGTCCAATAAAATGAAGGTCTATACAAGACGGTTTTCAGAAAAAAAAATATCGCTGCAGGCGCAGCAGTAACAATACCACTCAAAGCTATACAAAATCTATGACTATGGCTTAAACTGCAATCAATACATTAAACTCTAAACTAATTTTCTCATAAATTTTACAATAACTACTAGGACTATAAATAAGATTTGCCCACACATTGTTTTGAATAAAAACATCGTCACCCACGTGTTCTATATCGAATTTACAGCAGCCACATTAGCTCATTAACACTTTTAAATTACATAAATACACCCGACAAACCACCATTCAACTTCTGAAACTACACTAATGTTAGCTTATCGTGTTGAAATGTTACAGGACTTGTAACCCTCCTACCCTTCAATTACGAGTTAAAATCTAAGAAGGAAAGTAGGAGATTTGCTGCACCCCATCTAAACATCCGGTAGTTAAACCAGTATAGATGTATTCATCTTACAGAGTGCCTTTTCTTGTAAGAAATGATCTTTTAGGGATTTCGAAGCGTTTCCGGAAGCTATTCCGGACATTTTGTGAATGAAAACTTTTGAATTGAAAGAATGACAATGTAAATGGTGTAAGAAAGTGAAGTTTTTAAGATAGAAGATATAAGTAAAATCAAATTATTACCTAGACTTATAACAGTTCAAGCAACCGCCATGAAAGAAAAGCCATCGGTGCCTGAAATTGTCAACAACAACACTACAGTTAAATTTCCATGATGATCTTCTATCGATCCGCTAGTGCGAATCGATTTCTACGCATACCGGCAAAGTTTTTAATCACATTATGTAAACAAAATATCGTTTAAGAGAAAAATAATGAATTAACATCCAACTATTTTTAGTAGCACTGTACAAGAAAATTAAATTGAAAAAAGTTGACAGTTTTATTTTATTTCGGCGAAAACGCGACAGCGGTTCAATGTGCGCGCTGTTTCCGCATGTAGCGGCGACTGAAGCCGCAAGCGCACCGCACGGTACGAACGTGCGTAAGAGCAACTCTCCGCCATCTATCAACGTAGTGGGATATTATTTCAGCTTGTTTACAGAGTTCCGACTTCATTTACTGCATCTGGGTTGTGTATAATCAAAATAAAAGAGTCAATGACGCCACGGAAGCGAGGATCTGTAGAACTATCAACTATCATTAATGCAACGACATGTGGAAAGTGCATATTAGCATCCAACGTCTCCATATTCATTCTATGTTAATAGTCACGATGTCATAAGAAAGTGCGTAATATAAAGGTCATTACTACTACATTTGCATGCTAGTGTCGATCACCTTAATCAAGTGCTTCAGTAAATCTATTTTGCATTGTAATTGATGGCTAAGTCAACTTCTGGTGCATTAGCCTAAATTAGTTTCTACGAATGTCGCTTTTGGAATCAAATAACCGCATGTACCGCTAAATACTTGTTTAATTTTAGAGATCTGCGTGATACAGATAATATAGACGGTATTTATGCAAAAGAAAACCAGTACAGCTCTATCGCTATCATTAAGGTTTAATAAGTGTCGAATAAAACCTATTTGATATGCCTTTATCTCCGAGAACGGTAACAATCGTCTATTTATAAGATTGATTGGAAACCTAACATTAATGAGAGACGGAGATGGTAGATAGAGATAATGTAAGGAGATAATAAAATGAAGAATAATCAAAGCAGGTTTGAGTTTATCGATTATTCGGATGTAGAGATTTGACATTGTCCAAGGACATGAAATTAGTGTATTCATTTAAACATGTTGCTTTTTACAGATTATGAGATTAATAAATTATAATATTTATGTCGAAATGTGTTTCATTAACGTTTTATCCAATTTCAAATCATGCAAAGATATTTATAGCCAATATTTTTTCAGAACATTCGCATCTGCTTCGTTCATTCAAGTAATAGCTTTGCAAAAGTTTATAAACACTAAAAAGGTTAATAAAATAATAATACCCTACTTTGAACAAAGTCGTAGGTACATACATAGTAATGTAACAAAAAGCAAATTCTCATAGACCACGCCACGAATTTTGTTTTACTATAATTTACAGAAATTCTTCAGGAAGTTTATTTCTATAATACAGTATGTGGGATGTAACATTATTATACCCGTAGTATACTAGTTTATGTAAATTAGTAATTATTGGACTACGAAATATGAGCTCGTCCATTAGAGCATTACACACAATGTAATTTTCAATTCCTAAAAAGTAGAAAACGTAATAAATGTCAGAGCACCCCGTTGTTCCGTGCGAGGGCAGACTTGTTAACGATAAAGTAATGGGTTAGGTACTCTGTTCTCAGTGTCATAAAAACAAATTGCTTAAAGCAAAGGCCTGGGGGACAACGGACAATGGACAAACGTATGAAATAAAACAACGTACAAGGAGCCAAACCAAATTAGGTCCGAAGGATAAATGATCTAATTTTTTATAGACATGCAAAAACCATATGGTGCAGAAATTCAAGGAGATCAAATAAAAGAACAAAGTTAAACAATAGTCGGTTTCATTGCCACCATGAAGCACAATCCAGACAATCAATTCAAAGACAATTTGAAGAATTTAAATACATTAAAATAGGGATTAGCTAGCGTCCGTGGATTATCGAAAGTAGCTAAAAATCAGCTGATGTTCTGGACGGCAGCCAGGGTCGAGGCGCCGCCAACAGTGAGCGGCAGACTTGCGCATTGCGACCATAAACATGACCCGTATTGACATCCCACAGGTTCTTCGCTAAAGGAATGGAAATAACGAACAGGAAATTAAATGACAGAATCTTCGGCAAATGGAATTTGTTTTGAAGAGACCTCACTGTTTTGTGTAGGATCCCAGAATATGGGAAGCAATGATGAGGACGACAATGTGGCATGTTCAGAAGAAACGTATTTACTTTAGCCTTCGAGACTCCAAGGTTGTAGGTTTGGAGACATAGCAAAAGCATTTTTTTTAGTGAGACAAAACGTGGATAATCTAGAAAGTTACCTTTACACAATCTGAATAAAAACTAGCGCTGATTTTACGAAAACGTATGGTAATCAGAGTTACATCACGCAATGCCATTTGTTATCTATGGTGACGTATTAGATTCAGTTGCGAATAATAAATGATGCATACTTTCGTAGACAACATTAGATAGTCATCAATCGTTGGTGCGGCAACGAAGCCTGTCTTCGGGCGTTTTTTTTATGTTTTTTTAAAGGAAAAAGGTGTTACGAACTGTTGTGTTAAATAAGAGAATTATTCGGGAATGAGCGACCAGAGAGTCCTAAATTTAAGTTAGCTGAAAGTTTAAGTGGGTGTTCCATTGTATTTAAACCATCGGTAATACACCCGTATTTTGTCAAAGGCTCTCACCAAGCTCATTATCTGTCTCACACAGACAAAGCGTTTGCTTCACAAATTGCATACCTAACTACAAGCGGACACAGAACGATATCCAATACATCAAAATCATCAACAAATAGGTACCTCAGTGCACAATACTCCTACCTGAACGAATTAATGCTAGATAACCTGGAGACTATGACTAAGCCTGGTAAACTAAGCTAGATTTATACGTGTAGCAGAAAAGCCACAAATAGAAGTAGTAACCGGTAGCTGGCACTTAATAAATCACATTTCATCACTTCATCGACGCCCGATCTTTCCAATATGGAAGGTGATAAACACTAGCACTAAACTAATCTCAACGAAATTAACTTAAAAGTTAAAAACGAGAAATTATGTTCACTAAAACTCCGACTATTCTCCTTCCGGTAAGAAGGATAATGTGGATTTGTTTTGTAATTGTTTTATGTTGGGTCGCGGATCGATCGCTCCTGGAAGTTGTCCGGAGCACGCCGGCGAGGCGACTGGAAGGATCGACCGCACCAGCCCCGGGGGAGGCTGCGTATGTGCGCATGCTCCAAGCGATACCAAACCTCATGACTCAACACATACGGTCGCTATTTATTTGCCTTGCTGCAGTTCTACAAACACAAACCGGCCAATTTCCTAAACGTAATACAACAATAACGCTCGCTGCATGAAACAGAACTCTATTCCGCGAGCCGAAGGTGCAAATTGATTCAATATTAACTATTAGGGGGTTGATAAAGGAGAGGTGCGGTCGGAATTAACTGAATGGGGGTAATGGGGGGAGGGCGTTGTTTCACGTACAGGGCTGTTACCGGGCGCTTTCATTAAATTCATATTGTTATCAGGGCAAATAAAATCATCAATCTCTACCAAAACACTGTGGATGAGCATCTGATAAAGACATTAAAAACAGATCATACTGTTTGACTAATACGAACCACTTACGCTGATATTAATGATAAGGAAAACTCGGATCTGTAATTTAGTCACTAGGAAGTAAAGTTTTAATTGCTTAAAAATACTTAAGACATCTTTGTGTGTCATTCAGCAGGCATTAGGTACGTGTTTTTAAACATTTGTATATCATTTTCCTGTATTTACTTAAATGTTTAATGTCACTCTGTCTAATGCAATTAACCAAGGAAAATTTACCAAAGAACGTAGGTAGTAGGTAAACTGCATCAAAGCAAGAATGTACTATTCTTGGGACGCTTCTGCAGTTCCCGTAACGGATCGATACATTACAACCATTCCTCGGATTAGTGGATAAACACTTCTCTATACGGTTTCCTGGCTTTTATCGAATACTAACTGTTTTTTGTCCTTAGAATTAGTATAGTCAGCAAAGGACTTACGATACGTACGTTCGACCAAACTAGAATAAACAATAAACAACAATTCTCCGCATAAATCGTCGTTTTTTCGATTAAATCTCTCGATTAAAAGACGATTTAGCCGTAGAATTGCTTTTCGTTGCTTATTCTAGTTTGATCGAATCAAGTCTTAGGGTACAAGATGATTATTTCAAAGTTTGATTTTTTATCAGTAATTGTTGGTTATTCTTCATGAAATGGAAATAACTAACACTTCGGAAGCTATAGGTAGTGATACGAAACAGAATATTCCTAAACTTCCTTTTCTCCTGACATCTTTCTTCACTTCTCGTCCATTCAAAGGTTGTGCCACCTAGGTTAAAGTTTAAACACCTTAAACCTGTTTTCTTTAAATTGTAATGTTACAATAAAAAATAATCTATCTATTTATCTACTAATAATCAACAATTACTGAACCGCTATTGAAAAAAATAAAACTATAAAATATGCACTTCAGTAATCAATCACCGAAGTCCTTTTTAACTGTACCTACACGAAATTTAACTCATTTTTCGGTTTTAATCGCGTGGCGAATGCAACATTGCGAAAACACAAGAAAAATGTATGTACCTACCTACACGTCACAAAACATATTTCACCGCCAAATATTGAGAATAACTAGATACAAGAACGTGACGAATCTTTAAAAAAAAAAATGCAATTTCATTGAAGTTATTTGTACTTTCATTGCGTAATAAGCCCACTTTCTCTTAAATACCCAGTTAGGTATATACTGTAAAACGTAATTATCAGCAATAACTAACTAATCACAGAGTAGTCCACTGTTATACAGTGCTGCGCAACTTTGAATCGCATTCCGAACGTCGTATGAAACCACTGAACTCTATTATACAAGTACGCTGGAATTGGTATACCATACAAAATGGCATTAGATCTTTGTGCCGATTTGATAAGCGCCATGTTGGTGGTCACCAGCACTTTCATTAGAAAATGCGCGACAACAGCGCAACATGGCGCCAATCAAGTCGGCATTCAGTGCACTATGACCTGTCCAGCGACTTGTACCATGGAGGTCAGTGTATGAAACACATAAACTTTGTTCAACCGATAATGAATTCATGACACGCTGCTGGTCGAAGGAAGCGGCCACCGTCGAATATAAATTTGAAGAAAAATTAATAAGAACGGATAATGAAAATTGTTAATTATTTAGCAGTGGTTTGAAACTCCATAAATATAAGGTAATTATAATGAGTTTCCTAAGAAAATAGGTTAAAGGCATTGAGTTATTATTATACTAGTACCTAGGTACTAGAGGTGATGTCTCAAATATATTACATGTTCCTTTCACGCGAAATGAATATAAAAAGCCGCTACAGCACTGACAATATTGTTACGTTTATCGTGCAAAGGAACAAAGAATCGCTACGAGCGCTAAGATGCAGTCAATTAATGACGATTAAAACGTCGAAAGTATAATTGATTTTGCGGTAGCGTTACCACAGTGGCAGTGTAAAACTGTCACATCTATTGTTAAGGTTGAGATCATTAGATTAAGCTGAGATTTTCACCCAAGACGAAAAAATAAATTTAATATCTAAAAGCTTTATTAACGTGAAATGTGGTCGGAGTAGTGAGAACATGCTTTATCTTTTTCCGGAACAAGAACTTTCAAAGTTGACAAAAAGTGGTAAAATTAGTCCGATGACCTTACACCACGTTTATTAATAAGGCTATAAGTGATTTGATTATAGATTCTTGTCCTACACTACAAGTTGACTACAAGACAATAAAAATTGCAGGGCGTAAGTGCGCTCGCGCCCGAGAGACAAAAGAGCACGCAATATTGGCCTTTGCTTCCAAGTTTATTGCTTTCTTGGGACGTGAGAACGACCGTGAGTTATTTGACTATAGCATATTCCTCTAGCTATACATATACCATTTTCCCCTTATCATAACACGTGAAGTTCTCTCGACCAGATGGCCGATGTTAGGGACGCGGGACGTGCAAATTATTGGGCTCAATAAACACACGTCAGGCAGGAAGCCATAGCGGTGCATGCCACGTGCTGAAGTCACGTGGGATATTGATCCTTTGCTCCTGAAGGTTTATGTTGGGAACAACTTTGTGCCGTTGTTTCATGTACATTTTTATTTTTTATAGCTATTAACTTCGCTTTTACGGTGACATTTGCCAATCCGAAGTAGGCTCCCGTGGTGTCTTACTGCCTAACCCTTCTAAGAGGAGGCTCTTGCCCTGTAGTGGGACAAATTAGCGGGCTACCCAAAAAACAAATCGCCTTATAATAGCTATCTGTATGTCATGTAGGGCTTGGTCCGTCAATGGTTTAAAACCGTTATTGCGTGATTGACAGACCAAAATGTTTTTGCATTTATAATATACAGCCCCGGCTTCGCACGGTGCATCAAAATCAGTTGCGTGGTTTTAAAGATCTTGACAACGATTGCAGTAAAAATCGCATGCAGTCAAACAACATTCAAAATGAAATGAGAATTAGATAATTAATTAAACACACCAATCTTGAACACTGTAAACAACTGATCAGATTAAGTTCTCAGAGCTGTTCATTGACATTTCTTAATTGTAATGGAGTTGGAAATCATTAGCCTCACAGAGATGGCATACAGTGATGAACATCTTAATAACGTTTGCGACGCGTAATCGTGTTACGTTAGGGGGAGACCCGAACACGGCGAGAATGCAATGGATGCAGATTTCCGAGGGGGAAATGTTATTAATTTTCTAACACCGTTTTGATGGCTTGGCTTTTGAGGAATTTATTTGTTTGACTGGATAAATGTACCTACTTGTTTATCAATTTTACACTGTTATTTCGTTTTTTTTTTGTGGAGGTTTCGGTCGAGGCTTGGTACCATTGTCATGGACTTGCCTGTGGCCTGTGCAGCCATAAAGTTGTGAGTTATAGTTGCATTTTAAGCGTATTGTTTACAATTGTATTGATTAAAATTAAAGAAATATATTTACTCGAAACGTTGAGCATTATTCCAAAGATCAACGTTTCGAGACGTTGAAGGGACCTGGAAAGGTCTCGAAACGTTGAGTGTTGAAACAATGCTAAAAGTAATAAACACCACGCGATCTAAACCGAAAATGTCTTTAATTTCAATACAACATCGCGAAAACAGAAGAAAAATCTAATTGTATTGATGTTGAAATACAATTTTGGACAATTCTGATACGGAAATTACCTCCAAGTAAGAAATACTAAAATAGAAATCTTTATATTAAAATATTACCAGACACAGAAGCTGTGAGTACCTACGTCCATACATCATAAATCCTCGCTTGAGAGGGTCCAACAAAGAGTCCATCAGCGTCTTAATAGAATATCGATTCCTGCATTCACTTCGATGAAAATGTGATGTATTGGAAGTATTCACGAGATCAATCCCCGCATTCGCAGAATGTAGTGCGGTTCCAGATATGTATTCTAAAGCCTTAGGGAGATTTACGAAGGGGACTTGGCGATGCAATTTTACTTAAGCCTTTCGTATATGTAGTGATTTTTCGTGGTGGTGCACGATGAATGGATAGTATTAATTTGGTGCATTTTGGGTTTTGTGTTAATAAGGCACGCGCTCGAACCTTTGGTTACTAAGAAAATCCTTTCTTGGTCCCTCTCAATTGGTCACTAAGAAAACGGTTTTGCTCTGCGTGAATCTATAGTTTCGTTCTAGTCAGTCACTCAGTCAGGCAGAACATTTAATTTTATATGTATAGATAAGTAAGTATTACGACTATAAATTTCTATCAGCTTAGTGTCCATCAACATCAAGCCAATAAATTTACGTAAATAAAACAAACGCGTACAATTCAGGCGATTCAAGAACCTAATTTGGTTTAACAAACGCCATCAAGTTGATAGCCCGTGGGGATGCATTCGTTGTAGGTCGGGAATCGAACCCCCGCTTTGATATCGATCGGAGGGGCCAGACGGAACACGCCGACAGTGGTTTGTACGGACAAAATGCAAGGTTTAACGAAGAAAAATGTTTTGGGGGAAACTGTAGATAGGTAGGTATGGTTTCATAGTATAACATAAGTACAATATTATTAATGTTATAAATGTGAAAGTTTGTAAGCAAGTAAGTTTGTTTGTTACTCCTTCACGCAAAAACTACTAAACTGATTGCGATGAAACTTGGTAAGCAGATCTGGGGAGGTCTGGATAAACTCATATGCTAAGCGTTTGTATCCCGGCCACGCACCAATGTATTTTTCTTTGCGGAAAAGTTATGCGCGTTATTAACATCGCTCTTACGGTGAAGGAAAACATCGTGAGCAAACCCACAGCTTAGTTGGATCCAGACGTATTGACCTGTTCTTTCCTCTGGGCATGGATGACTAGTCTGGGAGGGTGGTATAGGTGCTAGGCAAGACTACTCCACCTTACAATGTCCCGGGCACTACAGCGCCATAAAAAACATGGATTAAAAGTTGCTTGCGTTGTTTAAATCTTCTAAAAAATAAGATGAAAAGGCAAATTATTACTCAAAAACTAAGGCTACGTACTGAAACTGCGAGGCACAACTAGTCAATACATAAATCTGTACCAGCTGCGTAATACATAACTAACTATTAATATACGAGCACTTTATTTAAATAGCAAGATTAGTGCGTGCCGATTATCAGCACTTTATTAAACAAGTAAAAATAGACTGTAAGTGGGCCGTAATCAGCTTACGAAGTTATTAAAATTACGGCCATGTGCGCTTTTGTAAGAGATTCAATTCAATAGGCAAGCAATACATTCCACCACAATTCAACCAAATTTTGTTTTAGTTTCAAATGTCTTATCTCCGGTATCACTATGAGAGCCGCTGATGTGTGACCGTCAGGTTCTTAGCAGAGCACCGTCTGGGATCAGTTATAGAAGATCGACAGAAAGAAAAACACTATCACATCCACAAACACACGATGTCCTAGGTCCGACATAGGGACCAAAGACTGTCAGTCGCCCCATAATTAGACAACATGATTAGACTAGCTAGCTAGAGGATCAGGTTGTACTTTTACGTAGATGGCCGTAAGGCCTCATTAGGCCTCATTGAACCATTGTCCAAGGCTAGGTCTTACGGTCATCTAAAATACATCTACGGTCATCTACGAAATGATCTAAAAAGACAAAAACTTACCTTCTCAGTTCAGACGGGAGATCCATCGGAGCTTCTCGAAACCTTCACTATTAACGAAGTCCTGTGGAAATATGATTACATATTTGAATATTGAAACTGGATAGTGGGAGCTAAGTTTTTCAGTTTTTTAATAGATGTCGATGCTCCAATCTCCTCGCGACCATAACTATTGCAATAAAGTCGAAACGGAAAGACAAATTAAAAATAACAATCTATATTTATAAAGTGCTTTGTCCTGACTGACCGATAGATCAACGCACACTGATAGTAGACAGCTAAAGTTTGGAGAGTGTGTTCTATAAATGAAGTACGTATCCGATAAGAAAGGGTATTACAGAACTCTCACGGGAGCGGGACTTATGCGGGTAAGACCGCGGGGCACAGGTAGTACACGAATAAGACACGGAAGAAATGTGAATTTCTAAGTTTTTATTTCTATATGTAGTAGGTAAGTACTTTCAGACATTTAGCAATGAAAACTTAAAGTTGATAAGGGTAACCTTGTAGTAAATATATCAGTTAATTAGTATTCAAGTATTCATGAATGAAAAACTAAAGGTTTTTAGGTAAGTACGAAATAAAAAGAAAAAAGCTGGTCAAGTGCGAATCGGACTACGAAACGTTTCGTACCATTATCATAGGAAAAACGCCAGTTTACCACTAGATGGCGCCAGTGGTAAAAATGAATCGAGCTTACCTTGCGTTTAACTTTGAAAAATCACGTTTGTTGTATGTTTACCATTAAATATATTAGTTTTTCTTTTGTTTTTAGTAATTTGTTGTTATAACGGCTACAGAAATTCATCAACTATGAATATTTCTACTGTTTAGCTATCACGGTTCATTAGATTCATCCTGGTGACAGACGGACAGACAGCGTAGTCTCAGTAATAGGGTCCCGTTTTTACCCTTTGGGTACGGAACGCTAAAATAAAACTATAAAGAATATAGACTGGCTTGCACAGTTACATCGAACTAACTAATCTGGATTAGCAACTGTCAATACAAAATCCATGCTGCTATTCTA
Source organism: Idaea biselata (assembly GCA_958496205.1). NCBI lineage: Eukaryota > Metazoa > Arthropoda > Insecta > Lepidoptera > Geometridae > Idaea > Idaea biselata. The sequence continues at coordinate 3,084,539 of OY292400.1, read as the reverse complement.
ACAACAACGTTCGACAACAATTTTGATCCAACATTTTTAAAGGTGTTAAAGTAATTTTAGACTTTGGAACTGGTAAAGCTCGTCCGTCAGTGACAAGTTTGAAATGGATCACTATCAGGCGACCTTTCTCCTTCTAGTCTCTAATAGAGACCAGTCCAGTTCTATGCCTGATTAGTGAGTTTAATGTAGCTGCAAAAGCTAGCCCTAATATATTATGAAGGAATATAGGAAGAACTTACCTGAAGCAGTTCGCCGCGGGAGGGGGCGGGGAGCGAAGCGCGCTCAGAGCGCACCTACGCCGTCTGCCCCCGCCTAGGACATTACAACAAACATTACTTAATATCTACCTAGTGGAAGCACTTGTGAATAAATGAATTGAATATTTACATTCAACAGACGTAAATTCACTTAAAGTGTTTGAGCAAAGACATTGATATCATAAATTGCAGAACTTTAAAGCCTGGTATCTGATTATGTCACTATGTTGCTAACAAATATTGATTAAAATAATTAAAATTGTTGATTTCACACATCATTCAGTCCCTAACAAATTGCATTGCAATTTAATTTAGCGACTGTAACTGTCTAATTGCATATCCATAAAGTTTCGTTCAATTAAGATTTGTTAGCAACAGTTGTTCCGATCCTGCAGGAATATCAATAGAATAGAATAGAAATCATTTATTGTTCATAACTATGTACATCAGCAAATAATAGTGCTATAACTTAGTCTTAATAGTTACCACACAGGGCATACAATAATATTATAATCAAGATAAAATGTTTAAATTCATATCTCCAGCTATTTGCATACCAAGTTTAATTACCATTGGTTTAGTAGTTTTTGCATGATTAACACAAACATCCAAATAAACAAACACATTTATAATATTAGGGAATGTAAAAAAAACTTATACAATAATAAAATAAATTATGTAATAAAAATCAACAAGGTATCCCATTTATACTATTAATGCGAAAATTGAGATGTTTGGTTGGATGTTTGTGTTTTAAATCTAAATCGCTTCATCCATTTGTGAGCTACGATGCCAACATACTCAAATATCTTTAAAATAACAAAGTTTTTCATCATTAAACATCTCATTATTACAACAGTCCTGTTACTATAATTAAACCATGTCTAACTTTCAACAGAGTGACGGGAGATTTGTCATAGGTTAAAAAAATATGGTTGAAAAATATTATAATGAGAATGAATAGAAATAGATTCAGGCACATTATATGCGTTCAGATTCAAGCAATAGTTAAAGAAACTATATCAGATTCAGCTGGTTAAGTAAAATTAAAAGTTTTGCTGGGCTTTTTCAATCCTTACGTAGACTCATATTTTGGGCTGTTGTAAGAAATTTTAAGTTGCTGATTCCTGGCAATGTTTTGCTTCAATGAAGGAGCAATGTAATTGTGTGCTCTACATCGCTCCCACGTTCTACGACCCGGTGTGCAACGAGTGAAAAATTGTACTATAGGTTTTCGTTTACCTATCAATTTATTCACTTAGACTCTAGAAAGTAGAAACCTTTGTGATCTCTGTGATGTAAACAATGACATAAATGGAATGTAACATTCTCGTTAGAGTATCAAAAGGGATAAAGTTTAGTTCTAAAGGGATTTAGTTTTAGATAAAGCAAGACACCGGTATAAGTAGGTAGGTAGGGTTTTTGATTTGCAATGCTTTGAAGGTAGGCACTTGAAGAAATTACGAGTTTTGAAAATAATTCAAAGTTTGAGGTGTTTTGTCCGGCGCAAATGTAAGAAACTATTCGGGGAAGACAAAATAACTATACCAGCTACACCAAAAAGCGCTCTGTTCGATAAAAATCAGCAAATTTAAAAATGTCGTTATTTATTTATTTTTTGAGACCTTGACAGATATTTATTGCAGATTTTTTAGTAAATGTATTCTCAGCAAAGTTTAACTTACCATTGCAAAGTAGTTTTACGTCTATATTCCACTGTTTTATGAAAATCAACAAATTATTTCCACAACAAACTATCCACCCACGAACGCCGTTGCAATTTTACTAGTGATGTGCAGTGCATTATTCACGTGAAGTCAAGATATCGATACTGTACTTATGTATTGAAAGCAAACTGCTCATGTTTTTTATCTTTGTATTCATATAATATCAGTCTTTAGAAACGTTTTGAAAATATGAAACGTACTAATTTATAGAACACTAGCCGTGTCATGCGGTTTCACGGGTGTGAGTCCCGATCCCGTGACTAATTTCGATTAATCACTTCTTATCGAATGCTTTTATCATATTATAGTAAGAAGTAATGATGTTTAAGATCCAGAAATCACCTTCAACGCAAAAAATAACCTATAATCCGCATGTAGCTTTTGCAAAGAAGTCAGATAGACGACTGGGATTTATTCTGGAAAAGGATTTGGGAATGCCCGTGATTTTACGGATGTTAGTGTAATCAAACATTTTCAAACAGAATCTCCAATGGGGTGGCACACGCAAAGCTGTGAGCAGATGGCGCTGGGGTCGGATGATCTTTTTTTTTGACGATGGTCCCCCAAAATGAAAACGCCGAGTTTTTTTTCTTTTTTCTTTTGGTCTGAGACCGATATGGCCAATTTGACGCCGAGAGTTGTAAAAAACACCTGTTTGACAGGTCTTCCTTCAGTCGACAAACGCCCTCTGCCGGGATAAAAAGTTAGTGTTCCTCCTCATTCTGCGCAGCCTCAACGCGATTAACGCTCTTCTGAACGAAAGTAGGTACTGAAAGCGATCTGTTCGCGGACGAATGGAGATTCATATTGTCAGTGTGCTTGAGTTTCTGTGAGAGAAGTGAATGAAATTGTTTTCCTAGTCAATGTACCATAATGGTTGTAAAATCGTGTTATTTCACTGTAAATAAATAAAAAGTTTCAAGAAAAGATTCTCCAAATTCAGTTTATTACTACAGCGGTTTAGGCTGTGCGTTGGTCCATCACCAATTTATTAGTCAGTCAGGACTAAGCATTTCATAGTCATAGATCCTTACTAAATTATAATTTTAACCGAGTTCAAAAAAAATTGAATCCGATCGATAAAAATATCTGACTCATTGACATCACTAGCCACCGACAACCACAGAGAAGAAAATCATCAAATAAATATTTAAAAAAAATGTTGTGGATCACAGTGGTGAAATTTCATCCGGTTTTCAGCAGTTTTGTATTTTTTAATCTATGGAATGTTCAAAAAACCACAGAATAAAAACGTCTTTTTCTTCGGGCCAACATGAAGAAAATTACTGTCAAAAAGATAAATATTTCAAGATTTTAAATGTTAAAATTGTAGGAAAATAATAGTAATTTTACCAAATTTTACAAGGTATGCTCGTTTCTCAACTGGAACTTTCATTTTTTACACTTATCATGCCTCACAACCCCGTAATTTAAACAATTAAGTCGTGATGTAAGATACTATAAAGCAGGTTATTTTTATGGGTTCTAATGTTCTTCTGCCCCTAAATGCTTAACAAACAGCAAGAGAATGAAATTGCGGAGTGATTAATGGTATAATATAAGTGCTTGTTATTACAGATGTTGAAATTCAGCGGATCGATTATTTGGAGGTTAGGAACCAGAGGGACAATCCGCAAGTACTCAAGCCCAGGGGCTTCCGTGCTTAAAGACACAATAGAAATTAACAGAAACATAGATGAAAAAACTTCCCAGCTCCCATCGGATAGCAAGGAGAGCTCTGGTTCGTAATATAAGTCATATTTATATTGACTTTTCCGTAACTTTCTTCCATCGACCCAGCATCTGGATTCATTTGAATTTAAACCTGTAGAAATATTAGGAGAAAAGTACCATGTTTACATTTATTTTAAACTTTTACCAAATTCCGTTGATATAATTGTGTACGATATATTCCATTACAAACATTTCTACAAATAAAATGAATCCATTTACTGTGTGGAAATGAAATGTATAGATTTATTTCATTTATGGCTGGTGATTAGCAGGTTTGATGTCCCCCTAAGTTCCAGTTTAAAAACACTAGGTATGTATGGGTATTTATAATAATAGGCTCTTCAAACAAGTACAACAAGAAAAACAAATGCAAGTTAGGCTCGCACACAAAGGGTTCTGTACCATTATCACCAAAAATTAACTGAATTTAAAATTATCCCAAAAAAATAATATCCATATTATTTTATACTATCATGGTTCTCAAGATACAGCCTAAAACAGACAGGGGACCCCGGATGACTAAAACCTATTTATATATGTTGTAGCGTCCCTGACTATGAGTCCGCTGTACCATCAGGTCACTCCGAGGAGCGACCGTCTGGGATCTATTTTAGACAGATCGTGTCCCCAAATGCTAGTTCGGTTTTCTGTAATGAGAGCTACCACATGCCTAAGTGACACTACCAGATTGACAGACGGGCAGTGGAGTCTAAGTTAAAAGTTCCCCTTCCTAGGGTTTCGTAGTGGTTACAAAGAACCCATATAGTTTTTACGCTTTGACTACCGAACCCTAAAAACAACCACAAAATCACATGTTTTAAACAGGTTTAGTTGCTGCCGCATTTGCCTCTCTCAACACACCTGACGATGAGATCAAGAGACCAAGCCCTAAATCAGTGAAACAGAGCAGAATGCAAATCATCGACTCTCAAATCTTGAAGGCTTCGGACGTGAACAGTTTGCTGGTTGTTGCTGAAAGCGCAGTTGTGTCAAGAAAACATGCATTGAAGGTAAGGTTTAGCATTTTTATTATAGACTAGCAGCACCATTCATTTTCACTCTCGTAAGTCCCGATCTCAGGGGAAACATCAGGATAAAAAGTAGCTGCTGGTCCTAGAGACACGAAATTTAGAATGTGTTTTTTATGGTGTGTAGGTATCCACTAAGAAAGGGTTTTTTGAAAATCTCACGGGATCGGGACTTACGCGGGTAAAACCGCGGGACTCTGCTCGTAAAGATATTATAAATCATATTATAAATACGAAAGTAACTCTGTCCCTCTGTAATGCTGTCACGCCTTAACCGCTGAACGGCAACCGCAGGGCGCAGCTAGTAAAATATTATAAATGCGAAAGTAACTCTGTCTATCTGTTACGCTTTCACGCCTAAACCAGAGAAGCGATTTAGATGAATTCTGGTATAGAGATAGATGGGAACTTGGAGAGGGACATAGGCTACTTTTGATCCCAATATTCCCACGGAATCGGGACTTACGCGGTTGAAACCGCGGGGCGCCGTTATTTTCTTTATAAAATCGTTTTGTGGCGACGCAACGTGCCTTCTACACGCCTTTTCTGCATAATTCGGGCTTGAGCACCTTAATTTAAATTTCCAGATGGTATCAATTCTATCAGAATGGTCTACAGGCAACAAAGTGAAGCTCTCTGACTTCGAGAAAGACCCTCGGTTTCTGAAGCTGTGCAGGATCCTCGCTAGGACTCCGGCCACTCAAGCAATGACCTCGATAACGATGGCGGAGGACCTCAGTACGGTGCTCGGTATCACCGGAGATGATGAGGCAGCCAGGCTTATCTCCAACTTGACTGTGCCGCAGATGGTCAAGGTAAAATTTAATATTGTAAATAGAATGAGATATTGAAGGCCTGTGAACGGCAGTGGCGCGTCGGGCGAAGGCGTAGGTGCAATGCAGAAGGTTGCGGTATTGATTCCCGCTGGGTGCAAGTTTTATGCCTAAACATATTTTTTGTTTCTGTTCTGGGTGTTTTCTATGTATCATTAATTGTGTATGTATTTAGGAAAAAAATACTAATATTATAAACCTAAAGAGTTTGTTTGAACGCGTTAATCTCAGGAACCACAGGACGCTGGTCCAATTTGAAAAATTCTTTCAGTGTTGGATAGTCCATTTATTGAGGAAGGTTGAGGCTATATTATATTTTCAAAAAATTAGGTGGATGTAGTCGCGAGCTCAGCTAGTGAAGTATATACTATAGAACTCGTGATAAGTTTGGTGCTAGATTACGCTGCGCTGTGTGGAACGTCGTGCAATATTTATTTATTGATTATGTTGTCAGGTAATGAAAGCCCTCCACCAAAAGGGTCGCCGCAGTACGCCGCTGCTGCGCGCTCTCTCACACAACCTGGTGCGCCAAGCTGAAGTCATTGACTTGAAGAAGTCAGCTGACCTGCTCTTCTCGATGGCTTCTCTCAACTTTCCTGACCCTGTCTTGTTGGATAGGATATGCCAGTAAGTTTTGTTACAGCCACCTTTCTTATTTTCAAGTGATTAAAATTTACTTTAGGACATTGTGTGATGGAATATTTTTTGTTTATCGAGGTCGAAAAAAAGTCAAGATGATTTCAACTATGCCAATATGGATTTAAGATCTCCTTAACTAAGATAGTAACTCTGTCTGTTCTAATAAGTTTGCATACTTATTAAAAAAAATATCACATCCACAAACACACAACTCGCCCAACAACACCCGTTTCACACTTTATAAACTTACACGATTTCCGTCCATCATATTAGATTATCATATCATATTAGAAACGGGTCTAGATCGCGTTAAAGATAATCATAGTTTTTTATTACCTCAACGTGGCCGTGGTCCCAAGAAGACTGAACTGACTCACTGTAGCCATGAAAAATAAAAGAAAATGCATCATAGATTGGGGCTACCCGTGGGTAAGGGAAACTAACGGATCTGAGGACGAGACCTTCGATCATATATAAACTATAGATGCACGGTCGCCGCTCTAGAAATGGAGCCGTCAAAACAAGGCATACTTCAGCCGATATGCCTTGTTTCGCTGTCAGTCGTGCATAAGTGTTTTACCACCTTATTGCCCAGTGATTAAGGTTTACATTAAACTGTACTATGTCCGTATAAGTAAGCGTTGAAGTAGTGCCGATTTTTGATTTCGATTTTGTATGGGACCGTGTATCTATAGTTTATATATGATCGAAGGAAGAGACTATGAAGTTTGTGTCTGTTCCAGCGACGTGATCCTCAGCCTGCCCTCGCTCTCCGACAAGCCGGCGGTAGTCAACTCCATCGTGGTATCCCTCGGGCTGCTGCGCTACCCGGCACGAGCCGGCGCTGGGCGCGCTGGCGGGCTGGCTGCGCGCGCGCCGCGCCGCCGACCGCGACGTGGCCAGTGCGGTCGTTACGTTGGCTACTGTCGACTTTGTGCCGCCGGAGGCTGAATACTTGTTGCAGGTTACTGGAATCTATATTATAACTAGCTGACCCGGCAAACGTTGTTTTACCTTATAAATTATAGATAGTAGCCGATTCTCAGACCTACTGAATATGTATACAAAATTTCAAAAAAATCGGTCAAGCCGTTTCGGAGGAGTACGGTAACTAACACTGTGACATGGAAATTTTATATAATAGAAAATGCTTTGTCCTGACTAGCTGACTGATCAACGTACAGCCCAAACCGCTGATAGTAGCGAGCTGAAATTTAGAGAGTGTTCTTTGTGTGATGTAAGCATCTGATGAGAAAAGGGTTTTCGAAATTCCAACGAGTTCGGGACTTACGCGGTCCCGATCTCATTGGAATTTCGGGATCAAAGTTAGCCAGTATGATAAGAGATCCAGCTATTTCGTTTCATCGAAATCTGTTGAGTAGTTTTTAAGTAACATTGTAAGTAAACATTCGCGTAATTTGTTAACCCTCTTTCCGTCTGTCTTTGTTTTAAAATGCTAGTGAAAGATTCTAATCTCAATTGACAGACAGCAATATCCCTGAAAGAAGAAGAAATGACCAAGCCCTCGATATGGCTGGATCTGGTCTTCTCATTGCTGACCCTCGGCAAGGCAGAGCCTCATCATCTGGACTCCGTGCTGCAGCCGGAGTTCATTGAGAAGTTACTGTCTTCTGGTGGTAAGGGAATCTCAACCTTAAAAGTAAGCTTGTAAGAGGAAATGATATCTCGTTCTTCATACAAACGTTGTCGACTATTTCCTCCCTGGATCGAGACATTAGAGCAAATATGTTTATGATATAAAACCTGACTGTGCCATGACCATGCCCCCCTATAATTTAGTTTTTCATCGGTAGATTCTTTATAATATTTACATTTAGTTGATTTTAGTAAATAGCATATGAAAAAACCATAGTATGGTCATAGTTAGTTAGTTTCACTGGGCCTTTCTCATACTTAGCCTCACAATTGGGCCATTGTCCGTGATTTCTTAGAGGGGTTAAGCAGTAAGACGCCACGGGATCCTACTCCGGATGGGTTAGTATCAGACGGTCTAAAACGCAAGTCGTCGTATGCGGCAATTTGTCTTAAAATCATGTGGACTAATTTGCAACTAGTCTTTAATGTAAAGTCGTCTATGAAGCAACTCTACATAAATCATGCGGACAACTTAGCATTTTGTCCGAAAAGTAAACTGTCGCCATAGCTAATCGCCTTAACATGACCTGGACAAATTCGCATCTTGTTAACATAGCACCTAGTCTTTGTTGCAACTCGTCACCCTTGGTGATAAAAAAGGGACCCAACTAGAGAGGTCTAATGGGGTGCCACGCGCAAAGCTGTTTGCAGAGGCGCTGGCATCGGATGATCTTTTTTTTTTTCGATGATGGTCCTCCATCAATGGAAACGCCGAGTTTTTGGTCCTCCACCAATGGCCAATTTGGCGCCGAGAGTTGTAAAAAACACATGTTTGACAGTTCTTAATTCAAACCTAAGATTAATCGACTCGCGCTCTCTGCCGGGATAAAAAGTTAGTGTTCCTCCTAATTGCGGAAAACAGCCCGTAGACAAGTAGTACACAAAAGAGGTTTGTTATCTGAAAGATACTGGCCACTTATGTTATGAAATGGGCGTCATTTGAATAACATCACAATTATTGTCAATTATTCCTTAGGTGTACTGTGATATGAATAATGACGAGTTGATATTTTGTCACTTTGATATGTAGGCAAATTATAACATAGACGAGCTGCTTCATAGGCGACCTATCTTTTTAGGCAAATTGCATTTATGTTGTATTGATAACAGAGCAGTAGACAAAAGACAATTATGTCGAGTTGCTTCATAGACGACTTTACATTAAAGACTAGTTGCAAATTAGTCCACATAATTTTAAGACAAGTTGCCGCATACGACGACTTGCGTTTTAGACCGTCTGATACTAACCCCTCCGGATTGGCTAATGTCCCATGCCTTCGGACCGTGGTGAGTCCTAGGACATGTCGGTTTCCTCACGATGTTTTCCTTCACCGTAAAATGCGATGTTATTAGCGCACATAACTTTTTCTTAAATAAAAAGACATTGGTGCGCGGTCGGCTTGGATTCGATCGAACCCACGACTCTCGGAATGAAAGTCGGGGTATCTACCACTAGCTAGACCAACACCGCTCTCTCGTGGTATTGGCATAGATAGATCCTATAATGATAATTAAAATATGATCTCAACCGTCCATTAGCTATTACGGCTCATGAGATACAGCCTGGTGACAGACGGACAGACAGTGAAGTCTCAATGGGGTCCCGTTTTAACCCTTTGGGTATGGAACCCTAAAAACCATGGTACGATCATAGGTAGGTCCTATGATAAAATAGGAAATGAAAAAAATCAAACAAAATAGCAGATATAGGTTTAATGGCATAAACATATTGCTTGCTATTATAAAATGAGTTTTAAGGCCGAGACATGGTTTAAACCATAATTTAGGCATGGTAAATCATGGTTTAAACCAGGTCTGGCACTTGAAACTAATTTAATAATAGCTAAAATTTGCTTTAAAGTCTTTAACGATGGGGAAAGAGTAGAAAATCCTTTCCTCGGCTGGGTAACTGAGACGAAATAAGGTCAGTTTTCTTGGGACTTGTGTTGGTGTAAACTTGGTTTCGTGAAAGTGACAAGGGAACTGTACAATGTATTCAGGGAGGGTAATGGAATCTGAAAGACGCATGTTAAAAAATTTCTAGGCTAACAAGTTTTGGAAAACTCTTTAAAGCCATTCAGTTCAAGACGATTTAGGCTTCTTTTTAAGGTGTTTTAGAACAGAAATACATCTCAGTTAAATTTTTAACTGTACAGCTTTCATGGTTCGTGAGATACAGCCTAGCGACATACAGACAGGCTGACGTACAGTGGAGTCTTAGTAAAAAGATCCCTTTTTACCTAAATCCTAAAAGAACGGCTAATATTTAGATTAGTAAGGTCAAATGATTTCAAAAAACAGCTGATTTCTGTTAAATTAAGATCATTTTCGAATAATCCTTAACATAAGTCGGTGAAATAAAATGACTTAACAATATTTGCTTTAAAACGTCATAATACAAAAGTTAATTGCTTAAATGTTTAGATTCTAGACTAACTAGACCTCCAGACCTGATCTTTCGGATTGCATTACCCTCGCCAAAAATACCCCGTACAAAAGATAAAAGGCTTCAATTTTCCGCACTTAGTACTCCTTAATGTAGTTTTTTAGCTTTGGTTTTAATTGTATGTGTATTTTTTGCGCTTTATATGTTGAAAATCGCATTCTTTGTCCAGTGGCTTCCCGCGAGAAATCGTCTAGGCGACTGTATGAAGCATTCGTTGGACATTTACCAAGTGAGCAATTGTTATGCCACTTTTACTTAGATTGTAACATGGTCTATCATAAAATTAACACTGTAAGGTGCTATGGGGATGATAAAATGTCAAACCGGGTTGTTCCTGTAATAAAACTGTCCAAAATTATATTTCGATAACATCATTAAAGAATACATAATCATATCGGAAAGCGGTCCGGGAGCGGGCTTTAAGAATAACCCGATCTATGTGTGTGGTCGGAAATCGTTCCACTGCTGTCTTTCTCTAGTTGAGTAAGCTACATCTTACACCACATCGTTAGATACCATCCGGTGATTGTGGATGAGATAGTGTTTTAAGTTTTTTTTTTATATTAAATTATTTTTTTTATGTTTATTATTTTGTATATTATAACTTATTTGAACAGATAGACAGACAGACAGAGTTACTTTCGCTCTTATAATGCTAGTAAGGATTATTATAGTATAGATTATTGCTCCACTTCCACTTTTGTTCAATAATATAAATAATTATATGCGACAATGTAAATCACATGATTACTGCAATAAAATAGACAAAAAAAACCCCATGAGTTTCTTGTGTCTTCTTCTCATTGGAGGTCACGTTCCGAAGACAGTAGATTAAATATAAAAAAATGACATTTCAAAGAGATATCTTACTAATATCCGAATGAATAAACGTACTTAGATTTTTTTTTGAGAAAACTACTCTTGGTGGGTAACTACCCACTGGTCTAAGTCGTAGCGCCAAGCGGACTGCGGGTACGTGTTCCGACATTGACTAGTATATTAGATATCTAATATACTAGACCAACTGACCTACCTTACTGTTATACCTTGGAACTTTTAATGTACTTTACTTTTATAATAACGTTGTGTATACCTATAATTAGTAAGCACACTTGTCCATCTTACAAGAATTGTGATTTTCTGTATTAGCTATTGTGTACTTTACTGTTGATGTACCTAATAAATAAATAAATATCCGTGCCCCAAACTAAAAAGGTCGGATTTAGTTCCACCGCCGTCTTCCTTCTTCCAGATGATCGTGTTACATCTTATAATCATATCATCACTTATCATCAATAGCTTTAATAACTTTATCAATAGCTCTCATTATTTTCTAAAAATGTTTTTTAAAAATCCGGTCCCCCCCGGATCGCTTCCGCTTTCCGGTATGTATATTCTGCATTTTTATATTTTTCTTTAAATTGCTTGTTTTTTTTTGTTTAAAGTGCTTATATCTAGTTTATAGAAAATACAGGAAATTATTTAATAATTACCATTTTTGGGTCTGGTTTTCGGGGTTTCTATGTGTCATATGTATGTATCTATGTATTTATGTGCAATATTTATTTATTTATATGTATTTACAAATACTTAAATGTATTTGGGGTACATGTTTACATTCTAATTTGGGGCAAGATTGCGCTGCGTGCAACGTCCTGCATCATTTATTTATATTGTATTTAAATAAAAACTGAACAACACACAGCGCCATCTAGCCCCGTAATAAGCTACTGAGCTTGTCTTACGGTGACTATAGACAACGGTATAAAATTCTTAATTTTATTCACTTAAAATGATCGAACTTTGCCGTAGAAATCCCGATTCCGTCCCGCCGTAAGCTAATGATAATCGACGCGTACGCAAATACCGCGGCTCGTACCGCCCCCGCCCCGCCTCCGCCCCGCCTCGCCGAGGACATCGCGGTCGGCGTGCCCGTCGTCTACACAAAGGAAAAGCAACTCTATGTCCAGAGCATTATGGACACATTCAAAACATTTGTCTCGGCTGAGACGTTTTTGAAGAGAGATTGCAATTCTGGCATGGGATTTTTATATGGTGAGTAATAAAGATACGTAATTACTGTTTTTGAAAAAATGATTCTGAAAATTTTCGTTTCCAGCTGCCACACAAATTATCTGTCGCCCATCCAAGTAATGACCGTGGCAAGCGTTGCTAAACCCGCACAACCATTCAAGGCGACAGGTGCAGCTAGGTCAATGAGCTTTTCGTACCTATCGAAAATTTAAATAAAATAGGTTATCAATATTATTTTCTTTTGCGGATTTGGGTACCTTTAAAAATATGTTTTTCCCTCAGATGCTGAATTCGCTGTCGATTACAAATGTCATCCCATACCTTTAGAGAAAGCGGCTAAAATGAAAGGGTATGTGTAAACTGTAAAACTTAAAGTTTTTACCTCACTTATGAAATACTCTTTTGAAGAAATTAAAGTTAATCAAAGTAAAAGTTCTTTCGCCAATAGAAAGCTACATTATGGAGGGGTAATATAGGCTACCTTGATCCCAATACTCCTACGAGACTAACGCGGGTCAAACCGCGGGGCGCAGCTATTTTTTTGTATGTATTCTATAATGATGTTCTACAATATAGGTTGTATTATTCCAGAATCCACCGAATAGCGGTGCTTGGTCTAGATTACCACGACATGACGCGGCGCGTGTGCGCTCCGCTAGGGGTCAACCAACTCTACACGAGGCTGCTACAGATGAAGGTAGGTTGTGCGTGTTGAAGGCAGATTGTGCTTGTTGAAGGCAGATTGTGCTCGTTGAAGGCAGGTTGTACATGTGCTATAGTTAAAGGCAGATTCTGTATGTTGAAGGTAGACTGTGCTGGTTGAAGGTAGGTTGTGCATGTATTACATTGCTTGCATTGTTGAAAAGCAGATTGTGGTATTTGAAGGTAGGTTGTGCTTATACTATATTTGAAAGCAGATTGTGCTTGTACTATAGTTGAAGACAGATTGGGCTTGTACTATAGTTGAAGACAGATTGGGCTTTGTACTATAGTTGAAGACAGATTGGGCTTTGTACTATAGTTGAAGACAGATTGGGCTTGTACTATAGTTGAAGACAGATTGGGCTTGTACTATAGTTGAAGACAGATTGGGCTTTGTACTATAGTTGAAGACAGATTGGGCTTTGTACTATAGTTGAAGACAGATTGGGCTTGTACCATAGTTGAAGACAGATTGGGCTTGTACTATAGTTGAAGACAGATTGGGCTTTGTACTATAGTTGAAGACAGATTGGGCTTGTACTATAGTTGAAGACAGATTGGGCTTGTACTATAGTTGAAGACAGATTGGGCTTTGTACTATAGTTGAAGACAGATTGGGCTTGTACTATAGTTGAAGACAGATTGGGCTTTGTACTATAGTTGAAGACAGATTGGGCTTTGTACTATAGTTGAAGACAGATTGGGCTTGTACTATAGTTGAAGACAGATTGTGCTTGTACTATAATTGACGTTCAATATTTTTATAATAATAATAATAAATAAATTCTGTGAACAACACACAGCGCCATCTAGCCCCGTGGTAAGCGACTAAGCTTGTGTTATGGTGACTAGACAACGGATATAATACTTATATTTATTTTTCTTTTGTAAATACATACATATTATACATAGAAGGACACCCAGACCAGACACAAATATTTATTTTTAAGCATAAATACTTGCACCCGGCGGGAATCGAACCCGCAACCTCCTGCATTGCAGTCGCGCTCTTGCACGACGCGCCACAGAGGTCGTCATATTACAGAATATTACAATTCAATTACAATTATACATATTACAATTATATTACAGAATGAGTACAAAACGTTTCGAGTTCTATAAATGTACTTTTTGTTCACAGGGCTATAAAGTATTACAAATTCCGTACACGGAATTCAATACAAAGGACAAACTAGTGACGCGCGTGCAATATATCGAGAAAAAACTAAAAGAAATTGTTAGCAGTAGTAACGAATCATAGACATTAGTTAATAATAACGAACTAGGTATGACAGTTGTTTGTGTTTCTGTATGAACGTTAAGAGGAGTATTTGACGGGCAAGTCGATGCGATTTCACCATACAATGAGGGTATAAAGAAAAAGCCATTTTCCACCCCTTAACATTATTCGATTCTGGTGTTTTTTTTGATGGAGCCTTATAGGGAGCAAATTTTAGGCGTTTTCCTTTTTCCAGTTTTTTGAGACAAATGACAAAAAAAAATCATTTATTAATTAAAAAAGGAAAACGTATATAGTTTTTGTGAGAAATGTTAATTTGTCCCACTGTAGGGCCAAGGGCCTCCTCTTAGAGACGTTAGGCAGTAAGACGCCACGGGAGCCTACTCCGGATTGGCGAATGTCCCATGCCTTCGGACCGTGGTGAGTCCTAGGACATGTCGGTTTCCTCCCGATGTTTTCCTTCACCATAAGAGCTATGTTAATGCGCACATATTTTTTTCTTAAAAAAAAGACATTGGTGCACGGTCGGCCGGGATTCGAACCCACGACCCTCGGAATCAAAATCTGGGTATCTGCCACTAGACCAACACCGCTCTTCGTGTGAAATAATTAAACAACTAAAAAATACTGGAATCGAGTAGGTCATGTCAAGGGGTGGTAAAAAGCTTTCTTGAAACTTTAAGGATACATGACCTTAAAACTGACTCCATATTAATATAATTCAACACCGCGGGCGAAAACTAGTTAATTGTTAAATGTATTTATTGTACAAATTGTTTACTATTGTAAGTTTTTATTTCTAGTTGAACGAATGAGATTGATGAGTGAAGGAGTGAATGAGAAATGCGTTCGAGAACATTCGATTGGATAATTTTTATTTATTACTAAAATACATTGTATTTACAATTGGTATTTGTTGCTTATTACATTGTTTTGTATTGTAAAGTACTTACTAAAATGTATAAATTAATTTTATACAATATAAGTCTTTTCTGGATTCTATTCTATTATACATTTTTAGTCAATATAACTTTTAAAGTCTTTGGTTTTGACATAATATATTATAACAAAACATGAGACTAATATTTAGTAAAACATGTAACTCCTTACTTAGTAACGATGTATATAAGTGATGTATAGTTACGCAATGGAGTATCTAAGTTAACTGCATGACAAAACATATTGTTTTTATGTATCACTTATACATCATTTATAATGAATGAGGGAGACAATGTTATATATTTAACACATTCTTTGTTTATCTGTAAGAATGAAAGAGTGAATGTATTTGTAGATAATCATGGCTGTACGTTCATATTTATTTTGATAAATAAAATAACTATGACAAACTACCAGATATGTTTTATTATGTTTAACTTAACTACCATAGTTATACCTAGTGTGTATGATATAACTATGTTATGCTATGATAAAACTCTGTTATGCCATGGTATAACCATTTTATGCTATGTTATACTAACATGCAATACTACTACTACTACTATTGTTACTATTAATGGTATGGTAGTTATACTATGAATAAAATTGAGTTATGTTATGGTGTAACTATGTTATGGTATGGTATAACATAATTTACTGGGAAACACACACACACACACACACACACATTAAGTTTCTCTTTTATTCACAACTCCATCAATGTGTCATGTCAATCTCAACACTTCATCTCTTGTATACGGTATGAGATCTTACTGTTGCACTATCGTTTCGACCTTCGGAACCCTCTCGACATGAAACTGAAACCAACGAAGTATGCTTTCAGAAGTCGTCAACCTAATTTAGCGTACGTTTCGAAGTGGTGTGAGTACCTACACGTAATCGTAGTCAAGAACTATTGAGATCTTCGTGACATGTAATCTACAAAACTGAAACATAAACGGATTATGGTTTAGAATTATTAACCTACGAAGATTTTAGGGTCTTTTTAGGGTTCCGTGCCCAAAGGGTAAAAACGGGACCCTAATACTGAGGCTTCGTTGTCTGTCTGTCCGTCTGTCACCAGGCTGTATCTCATGAACAGTAATAGCTAGGCAGTTGAAATTTTCACAGAAGATGTATTTCTGTGGCCGCTACAACAAAAAAATTATATAAAACAAATATTTAATATGGGCTCCCATACTACAAACGTGATTCAGGGACAGAAAAACGCTACGATACCGTGATTTATTTTGACTACTAGCGCTAACTTATCTATCTATCAATCACCAAGGAAGACGGGTCGAATCTTGTTCCACTGCCGTCTTCCTGGCGAAGTAAGCGTTCCATTAACAGCTCCGGTACCAAACAGGATATGTGGTGGCTTACCTGCCGGCCTCAGCGGGTTTGTCGTTAGCTTATCTTAGAGGAACAAGTGGGGAACGGCTTTATTGCTTCGGTACCAGTCTGGACAATCTGGTAGTGCCATTTTGGCAAGTATCTTTATAGAGAACCGAACACTAGCGTTTGGGGACACGATCTGTCTAAAACCGATCGGTTGCTCCTCGGAGTGACCTGACGGTGCAACGGACCTCTCCATTTATACCCAAAGTGGTCATAGTTGGGGACGCTTCGGGGTGGTAGCTCCCGGGAGTGCCCTGACGATACAGCGGATCCCTGCACGTCTAAATGTTGGCTTTAGTTTGGGACGCTACAACATGTATATTATGTAGATCAGTCGTCCAAGGGTAGCCGTCGTCCATCTTCTACACGAGTGTTATACATCTTCGAGCATATCATCACTTACCACAAAGGTAGTGTGTAATAAAATGCTCTAGTTACTTACGTGGTAACATTTTTAAAGAAGTCAGCGACAATCTTGACGACTTTATCCAAGAACTTGACCAGCTGCGGGGTCTGTAAGCTGATGGATGGTGGAGCGAACACCTCATGCCGGTTCAGAGGCTGGAGGCTCCTGAAGTTGTGACGCCCCACGCCTATCTTACCGAATAACCGGTACTGGAATATGGGACTTGGTTCAATAAAGCTGGAATCTTAGGTACTGGCTAGGAAAACAATGTCCTAGTTTTGGATATTGCAAAATGTAATTAGGTATCGTTTTTCAACTTGGTTATTTGTACAAAAATAACTTGAAAACAAATAAAATTTCGCGCCCAAATACCTATAGATTTCGCTTCCACCTCAAGCAAATGCAAGACTACGGTGCGCGTGAGTTTCAAACAAAACCAAAGATTTTTGTAACCTAGGTACACCTATCTCTCAAGTTTTAACTTACATTTGAGTCTGACATTACAATGGGCGCGGTCATGATGATCCATATAACAGCCTCGTTGCATTGAGGCGATGTCAGAGAACCCGCGTACGTGTAGTAAGACTGTGTGTCTGATCCTAGCAATTTGCTGGAAATTAAACAAGGTGAAGGTGATAATATTTCTTATTATTATTTTATTGCTAAAGGCTAAATTCCACTACAAATATTTTTAAGAAAAAGTGACGTGACGGAGTTTGATTGCCCCCTTGCTTTTCGGGCGAGAATGGGAGTATTGATACTTAATTTAAAAACTAAATAGGTAAACCTATTTTTAATGCGTCATCATCATTCTTGAAAATGAATTGAAGGATTGGATTTTTATATATTAATCTAAATATTGAATCATCAAGTCATCCATCATCGATAAGAAGATTAGAAGATGAAATTAAACAAAATTAATAATGAATGATGATGATGATGATTTTATGGTGATAAAGATGTCATCAATGGTTAATTTTTAGAACAGGTATTTAGAAATTAGAAGGTACTGGTCGCTCCCGGAAATAAATTGAGATAAGCCTAACCTAATCATAACCTAACCTAACCTAACCTAACCTATCCCGCAACCAAAATAGACGGACATGAGACAGCTTACTCCATATCAAGTATAATGCCACTGATCCTGTCGCCTGTTTCCATGAGGTGCGGTATGTGTTGCATTATTTCAAATGTCATATCCTCATTTTCTTCTAACTCTGCTTGTACCTGGAAAACGGAGTAGAGTCAGAGTTAAACAGAATATTACATTAGGACGGGACAACAGTCCTTTTTTGGTTGCATAACTGCATAGGAGTGAGTGGGATAGAATTGTATGAAAATAACGACGATTACTCGTAAAATGTACCTATTTACATCATTTCATCAAAACACGAAGAGGACCTAAGTAATATACTTTTATACATACATAGTATAAATGGTCCCCAACGTACCTAACCCAGAAATAGTTGATACAGCACTCACATTACAGAAGACAGCAATTATTGCTAATCCGTTTTTCTTCTTCAACGCGTCTCCAACGCCGAGGTCCCCTCTGACATGGACGAAGTGAATCTCCATTGGGTACCTTGAAGTAGACAACCACCAAGAAATACAATTAAAGCGTCAATAATGCCGCCCAGGGTCTAGTTACCTTTAAGGGAAAGGTTTCTTACGCAGAGAATTGAAAATATTGTTTATCTGGTTTACCTACCTATAACAGATTACTGTTCTTACGTACTTGTTTCCGTTGATAGCATGTTCGGAAAGCCAGTGGAAATGTAGCTGCTCCAATCTGTACTCGTGTTGTAACGGTCCACCCGTCAGTACCGGTTGCATTTCAGCGTCGCCTTCCGTACTGAATTGTACTGAAAACGTTAAGTCATATGCAGATATCACGAGGTATGTGTGGTTCGTCACGCATGCCTCGGGCTGTCTGGATGGAGTGTGCTTATACCGTCCAGACTGCTTGAGCGTTCGCCGCATATTACGCATGCGTGTAGTGATCAAGTAGGTACCTACTGTCGCATGATAGGTACCTACTGTCGCATGATTAGGTATGTGTGGTAAAGCATTGGAGGCATACGCCTCACGATGTCTGTGCGCACCAAGGATCGAATCGATAAGCAAAAATCGAAGAAAGTATCGGCTATGATGTGAACGTCTTCTCAGAAAGATGATTTGCATACTTCGGGTTAGCCAAAAGGTAGCTCAGTCAATCACATGTTATTCGTCTACCAAAAGAAGCACTGACCTAACTCGCATCTTTGGAATAATTACATTATAATTTATAAAGAGCATATTACAAGTTAAAGAGCAGTAGACTGGCGTGATTCGGTCACGTCTCATAGGGAGAGAAGATGTCAGCAGAAAAATGAGAACTTAAATGTAAATTGTCGTAGTGTGAGAGGTAGACCAGAAAAGAAATGGAGGGAAATGAAATGGAGGACTGATTGACTTAGGAAGACATGGAGGAAAACAAGGTGATTGAGACATTGATAGGGACAGGGATTGGAGTGAAGGAGACAGACTACTAGACCGACTACACATGGTGGGATAAGGGCAGGAAGAAAAAGAAGATAATAATATAAGCTTATATAATAACAATATAGTAGGCTCAAATGACTTTACCTGTGTGACCATTATTGATTCCTGTTGCTAAAACTTTCTGATACCCACTAAATTGTAATTTCCCGTATTTTATAAACTCCTTTTCAAAGTCTTTTATTACGTTTTTTTGTCTGATATCTATTGGAGATTGTCTTTTGCCACCTTCTTTGCATTTGATTCCCGGCCATTTTGATTCGTCTAAAATATGATAATATTTTTATTTTTCTGTTTATTTTATGTCAGCTGTAAACGATAGGTAGGTAATTTAATATGACTTACTATCGTAGTTCCACACAGGACCGTAATATGCCGACATACTAATTTCTGTAATAAGTTAGGCACACTGTTAACCAGGTATATCACATCCGCACCCAAACCCTATCTTTTTCATCTTCTTATCCATCCAAAGGTTGCCTAGAAGAGACCGCTTTAAGCGATAAGGCCGCCCAATGTGCCACCTAGATTAGTTGTTTATGTTTTTCTTTTTAATGTAGGTGATTTTTTATTTTGGTTCTATCTAACTTGGCATTAATTGCGAAATATGAGTAGGTGGGTAACTTACGATTGGCTCATAAATTTAAAATGATCTATGAAACAAATAATATCAGAATCGCATTCCGAATATGTAGCGGATTATATATTTATATCTGCGTCCTGCGGTTTCACCCGCGTAATTCCCGATCCCGCGGGACTTTCCAAAAACTCTTTCTTAGTGGATTTTTTTACACTGAATAGAACATACTCTCCAAATTTCATGTCTCTAGGACCAGCGGTTTGGGCTCTGCGTTGATATAGTTTTTCTATTATTTTCTATATACAAAGCGCTTCGACTCGAAAGGGGGTCGTTCTAGAGGTCTAGGCGAACAACTTTTAATCTACGACTTTTTGAAATTCGAACTTTTTTTTCGAAAATTATAAAGTTGTATCACTAAAAAAAACAGCTGTTTTTGTAAAAAAAAAAGGCATATAATGTTTAGATTGTAGTGGTCCAAACTAAATAAAAGGGCACCTCAAGGCCAATGACCTCAAACTCTAAAAAACAGCTGATTTTCATGCAAACTTTAAACTCCAAATTTTCGAAAACTACTTATTAAAATTTCCAAAACTTGTAGAACAAAAGTTGTTCGCCTAGACCTCTAGAATAACCCCCTTTCGGCTTAATACCCCCTCCTCGGAGCACCGTGTATACCTAGATCAGTCAGGACTTTAAATTTTATGTATATTGATAATTTATATTTCTTATATACCACACACAAAATCACAAAACAACACACAAAATTACTAACCAAAGTACAGGATCACAAACACACAAAACACTTTCATTTCGAGACGGTCCACAAGCAACATTAAACGAAGAATGACTCGCAGTGAGGTAACGAATACCATCTGCATGAGACTGCTGAAGAAAATAATAAATGTTTAATAAATAGACCATTGTTGTTGCATTCAATATTTTGGGAGAGAAATAATGAAGGTAGCATTTGTTCGGGATGATGATTGGCTTCCAAATGTGATGTTTTTGTTGTTGTATAACATGTAATTGTTCTTTTGGGAACTGTGTCGAAGAAAGTTGGGCATTGTTCTGAATTTCAGCATAGCAATGTATAACTTGATCTGAAAGAAAACGATCGAATTCGCGATACTAAATATACCTAACTAATTAATTTTCTCCCCTTGCTTACCTACCACCTCCTTTTTTGGGCAACGGCAATATTTTTGCAAATGCCTTTTTATTTGACTTTTGAAATTGTTGTATTATTCCAGTGTAGTAAACCTAATGAAATTTGAATAATGGAATTTGAATACGAAGTTCTATTACTCTTGAAGGAATATTTTTGTTAATTTTTTTGGCAATTTTGTGTACGTAACTTTAAATTTGCATGCCAATATGTTGGCAAAGAATGTGAAACGTTAAATAGTTTTAAGATCTTTGTTATAACCATTCTTTTTGCAATTAATATCTTTATCTTTAACAATATCTTAAGGGATGACGTTAGTTTTCTGCAGTTGCACAATATCAATATACTTTATACGTTTTGACGCAACTTTTAAAAAGTAGTAATAAGTAGTAAAAGTAGTAATCCACTGTGGATTAACACTAAGAAATAATGTTTACAAGTAGTAATAATGCAATTATTTTACCAATGCTCGCGAAAGGGTGGTGTGGTAAGGTGGTTCATAGATAGTAGGAAAGTGGGAGATAGATGTGTGCGTGCAATTGTGGCATTGATCACTTAATATTTATTAAGAAGAAAACAAGGTTCAATCACTAGTTAATATAATATGTTTAATCACAGTTTAACACTATTCTTATATGTAGGTAAGTACTTTAGACGTAGCTTCATGAGCCGCTCTCGTTCTCAAGTTAACCCTTCTTTTTCGCGTCTCGAGGCAACATTGACGCGATCACTACACCAGCTGAAAAATAAGTTTGTACAATCTGTGTTAAATAATTCAAATCACTAAGAACTTATAGAGAAATAAACCTGGTAGTTAATTACCAAACATCAAAGAACTGGAGACGTAGAATGTGGCGTCACAGTGCGTCATCACGAAGACTCCCAGTAGACTGACTCCACTGATCGCACCAATTCTTGCTATCATTGTACATAAGCAGGCTGCCATACCGCTGAAAATGGGAAACGAAGCTGTAAAGAATAATCTCATACAGTGTGTTACGAAATGAATGTCCGACCATGAAAGGGTTTGTTCTAGGCGTCTCGGCGAACAACTTTTGTTCTACAGATGTTCCCGGCTGCATCCCTCTCGGGAGCGCGCTAAACTCCAAATTATTTAGGGCCGCCGGCGCAATAGGAAAGTTATCATTGCCAACTAACTCTCCTAATAAGAACCAAGCAGTTAAGCTGCCACCGCGCTGGAAGAACTTAAAGCTATTCACCCTCAGATCCCTCAATCGCCTTTTATGACACCCACGGGAAGATATGGGCCAACCCCTGATGCTGAGGATACAAGGCAAAAAAACACCCAGACTTACCGATATGAAGTAGGATAAAGATCCACGAAGTAAGAATAAATAATCCCAATGACAAGTTCATTAGAGAACTGCCCCAAGAACATAATGAAACTGATGATATTGTGTTTCACAGCCACAGCGATGATGCCACAGATACCGGAGAACGCTAATATGATGATCATAAGAATCCTTTTCCTGTGAGCGATCTTCGCAATGCAAAGCAATATGGCGACGAAAACGACACCTTCGGCAAGGCTTGACCAAAATAAGCTGATTTCCATGGTTGAGTCACAAGTATCCTGAAATTAAAACTGGATTGAAAATAGAAATATTAGATCTACAAAAACACAACGCATAGCCAACACTGGGCGGGATTCGAACCACGCATCTGTTCTCAGTAAGGGAGAAACGACTTGACACCTTGAAATTTTGCACCTGTATTTACCATCCACTACAACTTAGGCTACAACTCCAGTTAGATTTGAAATAATAAATATAAAATTTAATACTGATGTTATTATTAAAAATCATTTAAAGTAAAAATCAGATATTTTTTTATTTTATTTTGGTCAATTGTGTTTTATCAGGCTTTTTATTAATGTTGGTGTAAAAAAGGCCTAGGTACAATTGATGTAAAACGCCGTAAGAAGATGTTATTACCATTATGGTGCTGTTATTGTAAGAGCTAACAATCATATTGCAAAGGCCACTGTCTTGGTTGTCATCAGCGGAGTTGAGACCGCCGACAAACTTCTCAGCCAGTAAGGGGAACCACATGAAGTAACTGTTGTTCCTGAACATAATAAGACAAATCTCTACAGACATTACTAAGTATTAAACAATCTCTATATCTATAAAACGAATGGTCCTGACTGACTAATGGATCAACGCATCAAGCTTAAACCGCTGATAGCAGAGAGCTGAAATTTGGAGAGTGTGTTCTTTATATGATGTAGGCATCCAAAAACGAAAGGGATGGGGGTTAACAAAGTTGTTTTTTTATAAGCTCTTGCATAGCTTTTATTTTTTTTCACGGGCTTTGAGCGCGGCCACCGAATCAAGAAATTCCGTAACGATTAAACCTAAGACCCCCCCACTCCACGTACCATGGCAACATGGTACAAAATAAATAAACAATTATAATTGCATAAGTTGATAAAAAATGCTATGCAATAGCTTTACCGCGGCAGTCCCCGAGTGCCACACGTTTTTTTTAATTTTGAAAATGGATTAGGTAATAAGGTTTCCGGTAGATCATACATACGTTCCATATACCACAATAGTTAAGAAGTACAACTGTAGAGATCTCCATAGAAGAGGTGGTTTAAACAGCGGTGAGATCTGATTCCAAAGCGAATGCAGCAGCGGTATGTCCTTGAGATTTGGGTTACCTTCTTCGTTTGAGTATACTTTTTTGACCTGGAATGAAAAGTTATCAACCGTTCTTACTTAATTCGTAAATTAAAATATGCTAACTGCTAAATAACTACGGTTTACATAAACTACAATTTTTTTTAAAATACACATACATAATAAGGAAAGTAAATTAAGCTCGATTGGGTTTATTTGGGATGGAATGTAGAAGCTGCTCAATTATTTTAAGAAGCCTTCAAGTTTTAAGTGATGTTTCAGTTTTCAGTTTCAGCATTAGTACTTTTGGAATTTAAATGGCTGATATGCATTTGGCGGAAAAAATATATTAACTAAGTTTAATAAAAAAACTACTATATCTTTAAATTGCTTTGTCCCGAGTGACTGTCTGACTGATGGATCAACGCTCAGTCTAAACCGCTGATAGTAGACAGTTGAAATTGGAAGAGTGTGTTCGATATGATATAAGCATCCGAAAAGGCTTTGTGAAAATTCCCAACGAATCGGTCCTTAAGCGGGTGAAACCGCGGAACACAGCTAGTAATGAGTAAAGTGGTTCAAATTACCTGGTAATATTTAAGATTTCCGCCATTCCATTTATAAATTCTCCTCAATATATCTAAGGCCTCTTCATCGTGGCCGGCGTTTAGAAGAAATTTTGGACTTTCGTAAAAGAAAAGCACTGAAAATGCTGCTACACCGAGAATTAAGGACAGAAGTATAGTTAGCAGCCTCCATGGAGTGAATGTTATCAGTCCTAGATCGTAAACGAAGTCTAAATTGAGGATGCCATATGCAAATCCTGAAATCGATAAATATACTTCAAAATATGCCTGAAATTAAAAGACAGTTAAATTTTTTTTATAGATTGTTAAGTTGTGTGCTTGTCCGAATAAACTATTTTGATCTAATTGTCCTATGAAAACACAGCCTAAACAACTGGTGGTATAGAGACTTTTTAAACTTACACGATTTCCGTCCATCATTATTATTTGACACGGGTCTAGATCGCGTTAAAAATAATCATTGTCTTCTCGGGACCACGGCCGGTATAACCCGTTTGCCGAAACGTCGAGGTAATTAAAAACAATGATTATTTTTAACGCGATCTAGACCCGTGTCTAATAATAATGATGGTATCTACGAGTGATGGTATAGAGACTTGTTTGTACCTAATGTAAAATTGTTTAAGTTATCAAGATGAGTGATCAAAAATATTTTTGTCGCAATGTGATTTGTGCGAATGGTTTTATTATGTCACTAAGTCTTGCTGTACATTGCCCTACCTGATGGAATGCCGAGGATGTAGCTTCCTTCAGAAGAAAACTCTAGTCTAGAAGACTCAAAGGCGCGACTGAAATCTAGTGGACATAAACGTAATCCTACTTCTACTTCCTATTAATATTATAAATATGTGAAAGTTTCTATGTAAGTAAACGAGTATGTTTGTACTTCTTCACGCAAAAACTACTGAACCGATTGCGATTAAAACTTGGTATGCAGATAGCTGAAGATCTGGATTAAGACATAGCTTCCTTTTTTATTCCTGCATGATCGGGACTTACGCGGGTGAAACCCCGTAATAATATAAATAATAATAAAAATAATATTTAAACTGACCTATGTAGACAGCGAGGCTAAAGTCGAGTACACTGGTCATGATCAACATGTACGTATCCCGAACTCGTTGCGGACACGATTCTCCGAGCAGTGTGTAGGTTGCGGACTGGGCACAGCTTGAACTTCAATTATACAATCTATTCATTAATCTATTACTCTACAATATACAATCTATTCATTAATTTATATCTCCAAATAAAAAATACGCTAATAAAATTCGAAATTACTTTCGAAAACTCAGTAAGGTTACCTGCCTGATGTGTGGTTTAAAAACAAAGAAATTTTTTTTTGATTTGACCTATACCCTAATACCTAGGGATTTTTCTTTTTCAGTGGTCATGGTCATGCTGTAGAAAACTTTAAATAATGCCCCCGCTTCCTTATACGAGTATAACAGTCATATCATCGAAGCAACCTGAATATATGACATTCATCTTGCTTATCTAATTCTAATAGAGTTTTAAATAACGAATAAAATATTTTAAGAAGTATCAAGAACATTGTGATTTTTTTAATTATTTGATAAAAACTTACAAACTCGTGCTTATAAACTTCAAAACAGCAAGGACAACCCAATTTGTGGAGAAGGCACTGATCGTTGACACCAGGAAACTAGTCCATAGAGAGATGAGAAGGCTTTTCTTTCTGCCTTGGGTGTCAGAGAGATATCCCCAAGGATATGCCATTACAATTGGACCTATGGATTCACAAGAAAATTCAGATACCTACATCGGTCTGAAGAATAGGTAACAACCATTGTAGACCTCTGTGGCGCGTCGTGCGAAAGCGCGACTGCAATGCAGAAGGTTGCGGGTTTGATTCCCGCCGGGTGCAAGTATTTATGCTTAAAAGAATAAATATATGTGTCTGGTCTGGGTGTCCCTCTATGTATAATATGTATGTATTTACAAAAGAAATATAAATATAGGTACTTAAGAATTATATCCGTTGTCTAGTAACCGTACCACAAGCTTAGTCGCTTACCACAGGGCTAGATGGCGCTATGTGTTGTTCAGAGAATTTATTGATTTATATATTGTAATAAATATCTTTTTTTTTTTTTTAATTTACATAAATATAAATATCTTTAACGATTATAAGGTAATATAATAAATACCTATAAATGCTGCCGACAGCATTGTGCCTGTTTGCTGCATGGTCAGATCGAAATCGCAGGTGGCTCCAGAGACGACCACTGAGAAACCAAAGATGTCCACTCCCATTGCAAGAGTCGCTAAACTTAACGTGGCCAGTAGAGATATATTGTACAGTCCTATACCTGAAAAACAGACTTGAGGGCTTAAAAAGTTATGTTGTAGTAGATTCTGTAAAGGAAATGCCTTTTGACACTAAAACTGTGCATCTGTTCACAGTTGCACGCACAACGACTGTCTTCGAATATATAAATCAGAACCGTGCGGGGCAAATGCACAGTTATTGTGACCGTTTCAAGAAGCATTCCCCAAAATTAAACTTTCAAACCCCCTAATTTATTAAGGGACCAAAAACAAAATACACCGGGACACCAGGGGTGGTTCAACAAGTTGCCGCAACCAACAAACAAAACAACAACAGCTAGAAATATTCTAAAGGAGAAAATAATCTTCAGGTCCAAAGACGCGAGTTTAGTCCTCGCCGCGAGTGAATTTATAAGATGATTTTTTCCTTTATAATATTTTTATTTAGGTACCTATATGCAAAAAATATGGAACAACAGCTAGTTAAGTATATGGAGGATACCTCACCTGGTGCCAGTTTGGTTGCGCAAACATTTTGGCTATTTATTTGTTTACATATTTGGACAGCTCGAGCTAAAAACCTAAAATATAAATGCCTAGTTCGACTACCTTTGTTTTGTACCATGAGCTAACCCTAAGTCGT
Organism: Idaea biselata; assembly: GCA_958496205.1. Classification (NCBI taxonomy): domain Eukaryota; kingdom Metazoa; phylum Arthropoda; class Insecta; order Lepidoptera; family Geometridae; genus Idaea; species Idaea biselata. The sequence goes on along the minus strand of OY292400.1, from coordinate 3,057,044 downwards.
AGGCAGTTACGACTGGTGGTGCATCGCCCAGTGTGTGTGTGAAGTGTACAATATTTTACGTGTAGTTAGGTATTGTAGCGCCCCCTTTCGATCACACATAATAAAAAATAAAAAAAATTATACTTACCTACCTATCATCCGTTTGCGTAAAAGACTACGCAATATTATTATATTTATCATCAGTTATAGGTCAAAATTCAAAAACATTTTATTCAAAATACCTAAAGTCGTACTTAATAATAATCATCAAAAGTCAAGAACAATCTCTATTTTTGGTAAAGTGGTGTGGCTTGTCTTAGTTTTCAGAGAATAAGGCCTCTTACTTGACCTAACGACTGCTATCAGAGATAACAACGTGGACCCGTTGCTTAACGTGCTTTCCGAAGGGAAGGACGGAGGAGCTCGAGATAGTATTTTTACTACACACATTAGTGGTCCGTGCCAAGTATGACCGCCACAGGAATTACTTAAGAACGAGGCGACTCTTACCATTTTCATACAAACTTAAAATACCAAAATAAATTATGAAAAATTTAGTTTTCTACCTTAATAATTTATTTTGGTAGGTATTAAGTTTGTATGAAAATGGTAAGAGTCGCCTCGTTCTTAACCCGCCAGACTGTACAAGATTGAAAATAGCTGAGCCATAAAGCTCCGAAGCTTTTAGCATAAGCATAATAAGCTAGGGCTTATCTATGCCTCAGTGTAACATAGGTACAGATTTCCCTATAAGAATAACTAAACCAAATTCAGATAGAAACTATCCTTTGCTGATCCATGTCAACACTGCCTCGTAAGTATAAAACTGTGGGAGCTACATGTTTTATTCATCTGAACAGTTAGATTCCTAATTAATATACACAGACAAATATTGGGTTATACTGCCCAATAAGTACATACGCATCTAACTACAAAGAAAACTAAAAACAAAATAAAATTAAAAAATAATTTCCCTAGATATTAAACCTTCTACCGAAATTAGCGCGAAATTATCGTGATGGCAGCAAACAGATGAAGGTTTTGTTTCCAGGAGCCAATTTTGTTTCAGTATCATATCAGAGCTTCTACAATCTACTTAAGAAGTACCAATAATGCCTATGTCTTTTAGGTAAAGAAGTATCTTTTACTACCTATAGTAAAACATGTTAACTTACCGGTCATATCAATAGCATCGTCAAAGGAATAGACTTTCTCTTCTCGACTCCTGCCTGCAGTCGTCCACACTCCAGCATATCCATCTTCCATTCCATGTTCGGTCTTATCATCATAATAACTTCTATTCACTGGCATTTAAACGTAAAGTATGACTCACTCACGTTTACCCGCTTACGTACTTTGTGACCGTTGCCAAAAACTATCTCCGGAATAAAAAAAAAATAGGTGTAGGTCGTTGTAAATGTTACAAATTTCACTGTTGTACTTGTAACACAAATTGAGAAATCTATACAAATATTCGAGCAATTAAAAATTCGAGTAAGGCACAATTAGTTTTTCTTAAAAGCCAACGTTGTTTCGTGATGAAGAGCTTTTAAAAAATAGATTATATTGGTGCATTTACCGGTCGGGAGAATGTCAATCTTTACACTGAGGAATTGTTGGCAAAAATCACCATACCTACTAACATTTCTAGACAAACGGGCCGTCGAAAGCGTGTTAATGAACTTGATTTGTTTATGTAAATATTCTGTAGGTGATATTATTTTTTCCATTTGGAACTAGAAATTCCAAGGAATTGAGGTATTGGCCATTAGTGTTGACAAACTTATTAATAAAACAAGTTTTGCATTCTTATTATAAAAAAATGTGTAGTAGTCGAAAAACTAAGTAGAAGCAATGTGTATGCCTAACTATAACTGTTATTCTAATTGATCATTAAGCAGTTAATTAATTTGAAACGAGTAAAAGGTTTTCTTATGATCAGTTCTTTCCTAATATAAAAATAATAATGGAACCACAGTTGAACGACGTTGTCGCTGTACGACAATAATTGTAACACCTTATTTCTTTACCTAAGTACGTTTACCTACAAATAAAGATTGATTGATTGATTGAAGTATCCTTTTCCAATAAAAAAAGAATCATCAAAATCGACCGAGCCGACTTCGAGAATTGACAAAAATGTAGAACAATAAACTTGTGCTTTTATGTATTGTATTCTCTGCAATGAATAAAAGTAGATTTTTACTAAGAGGGCAAAACCTAAGCAATAGAGTTGGATAAGGAACTTAAATAACTTCATAGAAATGTAAAGGATATGTTTGGAAATGGTTTTCCATCACTGTATCAGTAGCTACCTACCTACAAGCTACAAGGTCCGTACTAAATACTAAGGTGAAAGGGTTTCGTGATTAAAAATACGCAATATTTGAATTATAATTTCATTTTTGTATTATTTGGCAGCATTAACGAAACTATGACTCCACCTGAAATAAAAATAATAACATTATATTATTGTAAAACAATGAAATGAAATGAAAAATGACTCAATGCTTAGTAATATTATAAATGCGAAAGAAACTCTATCTGTCTGTCTGTAACGTTGACACGCACAAACCACTGAACTGAATTTGATTAATTTTTGTTCAAAGATAGATGGGATCTTGGAGAAGGGTATGCTTCGTTTGATGCGTACCAGCTAATATTAATAAAGACAATACCTACTTGAAATATTTCACAAGAAGAAATACATCATCAGAAGTCCTCCAGTGACAAGATGCGAATCTGTGCCGTGAATTTTTTAAGTTATTTACCCAATCATACTTACAGAACATTAGTCCGCTAGTGACGTAGAATGTGTACGCGCAGTATGACACGATGTATGTCCCGAGCAGGTTGGTGGCGACGAGCGCGCTGCCGCGAGCCACCATCGTGCCCAGGCAGGCCGCCATGCCACTACAGTAGGACACACGGAAACACAACATAAGTCCGCTAGTGACGTAGAATGTGTACGCGCAGTATGACACGGTGTATGTCCCGAGCAGGTTGGTGGCGACGAGCGCGCTGCCGCGAGCCACCATCGTGCCCAGGCAGGCCGCCATGCCACTACAGTAGGACACACGGAAACACAACATAAGTCCGCTAGTGACGTAGAATGTGTACGCGCAGTATGACACGATGTATGTCCCGAGCAGGTTGGTGGCGACGAGCGCGCTGCCGCGAGCCACCATCGTGCCCAGGCAGGCCGCCATGCCACTACAGTAGGACACACGGAAACACAACATAAGTCCGCTAGTGACGTAGAATGTGTACGCGCAGTATGACACGATGTATGTCCCGAGCAGGTTGGTGGCGACGAGCGCGCTGCCGCGAGCCACCATCGTGCCCAGGCAGGCCGCCATGCCACTACAGTAGGACACACGGAAACACAACATAAGTCCGCTAGTGACGTAGAATGTGTACGCGCAGTATGACACGGTGTATGTCCCGAGCAGGTTGGTGGCGACGAGCGCGCTGCCGCGAGCCACCATCGTGCCCAGGCAGGCCGCCATGCCACTACAGTAGGACACACGGAAACACAACATAAGTCCGCTAGTGACGTAGAATGTGTACGCGCAGTATGACACGATGTATGTCCCGAGCAGGTTGGTGGCGACGAGCGCGCTGCCGCGAGCCACCATCGTGCCCAGGCAGGCCGCCATGCCACTACAGTAGGACACACGGAAACACAACATAAGTCCGCTAGTGACGTAGAATGTGTACGCGCAGTATGACACGGTGTATGTCCCGAGCAGGTTGGTGGCGACGAGCGCGCTGCCGCGAGCCACCATCGTGCCCAGGCAGGCCGCCATGCCACTACAGTAGGACACACGGAAACACAACATAAGTCCGCTAGTGACGTAGAATGTGTACGCGCAGTATGACACGATGTATGTCCCGAGCAGGTTGGTGGCGACGAGCGCGCTGCCGCGAGCCACCATCGTGCCCAGGCAGGCCGCCATGCCACTACAGTAGGACACACGGAAACACAACATAAGTCCGCTAGTGACGTAGAATGTGTACGCGCAGTATGACACGATGTATGTCCCGAGCAGGTTGGTGGCGACGAGCGCGCTGCCGCGAGCCACCATCGTGCCCAGGCAGGCCGCCATGCCACTACAGTAGGACACACGGAAACACAACATAAGTCCGCTAGTGACGTAGAATGTGTACGCGCAGTATGACACGGTGTATGTCCCGAGCAGGTTGGTGGCGACGGGTATAAATTTCAACTTGTTAGGTCCACTACTCCCGTTCCTGAGAAAATGTGCTGACACACAGACAGACAGACGGACAAGAAAGTGATCTTATAAGGGTCACTTTCTCGTCAGTATTTTTCAGGGTTCCGTCCTTTAAGGTACGGAACCCTAAAAAGACAAGAAACTTGGATTTGTTTTTGCTGTGATTATGTAATTTCACATTGTCTTTAATATACACTTAGGTAATACCCACACTTACCTATATGAAGTCGGGTAGAGATCCACGTAATACGAGAAAATGACTCCCACGGCAAGCTCGTTCAAGAATATGCCTATGAACATGACGAAACTGGTTGTACTATCCTTGACGAGTACGGCTGCTAAGGCACACACTCCTGGAAAATAATACCCAATTACCTCGGTATACTTCTAAAAAGTTTTTTTAGACTCGACGTAAACAATGATTCCTCCCTGCGACCGCTACAATGTCGTCGGTCTACGGTCGGTGGATACGGATATCGTCGGTAAGAGAAAGTGGTTACCCTTCGTACACTTTTTAACCGACTTCAAAAAAAGGAGGTTCTCAATTCGTCAGTCAGAATGTAAGTATAATTTTTAATTTTTAAATTTATGATTAATTATCGCATTTATCTAGTTTATGTACATTGTACCTAACAGCCGAATACAGAAACGCCACTTAAAATTTGAGGTGTACTTAAATAATTTAGTAGCTTCTAAATTTAAAAATAGTAGGGAAATTTTTGAACTTGAGAGGTGCTTACTTGTTTGAGTAGAACTCAAATTTTGAGTTGGCCGTAAGTGTAACAAATATATTGTAGTTTATTAAAAAAAAGTCCGAAACTATAATGTGAAAGAAAAGGTTAAAGAGTTATGGTAATTTTTCTCACCCGATAAGAAGACGAACCCCGTGACGAGGCCGCGCTTGGATCGCACGAGCCTCGCCGTCAGCAGGAGAATCGCAGCGAACGCGACGCCTTCCGAGAGACCCGCGTAGAACAACCTTATGTCTATCGTGTTTGTGCATTCCATCTGAAAACATTTACATTGTTATTAACCCCCGACGGAAAAAGAGGGGTGTTATAAGTTTGACGTGTCTGTCTGTCTGTCTGTCTGTGTGTGTGTGTGTGTTTTTAAAGTGAGTTTTGACTGCCAGACCTGGTTTAAACCATGATTTAGGCCACGGTTCAGTAAAAAGTGCGTTGCAAAACGAGAATTATCGAATTTTCACGACTTGAACCATGATTTAAAGTTAAACAGCCGTAAAACCTAGTATAGTTTATCATGGGTGTACCATATATAAGACAATAGCGTGACAGTGATAGCGCTGAAATCCCGAAATGTAGGGACATTGTTCATGGCTGATAGAGGTGTTATAGCATAACCATATTTTACTCCAAAGTCATTATCCAGAGAGGAAACAGTCGACTACGTTTGTGAAGTTTGTATGGAGAAAAGAGTAGGTAGACTGTTCCCTTAAGGGTGTACTATACATAACACAAAGCGTGACAGGGAAAGCGCTAGCGAGCTTCAGATGTAGAAAAGAAGGACGTAAGATGCGACTATACAACATTTTAGAGAGTAAAATAATACAATTGCTAATTACAAGATAACAAAACTTTAATTTGGACGTTAAAATCATATAAGTAGTAGCTACACGTACAGACCTATTGAACTAAGTTCAGTTCTTATACAACATTTTATTAGTACCTACCGGTAAAATATTGACTGTTTATTTAAAAATTTAGAGGGAAATCTAAAGTTTACAAATACATAATAAATACCTACAAAGAGACAGGGATAATCGCCGGCTTAAAGTCCACTTCATACTTTGCGAGTAAAATTGTTATTGAGGCGGGCCTCTACGTGTTGGCTTCGACTCCACATACGCCTTCCAAAAGTCCGGGGCCATCCCCGTGGTACTGGACGTATAACAAAGCAGATCTAATCTCTAAATGGAGAAATCTTACCTTTTGAGTTTGATTTTGAGCCCCTATGATCAAAGGGCAAAGTCCTGGATTTAAGTCCCCACCCTCACCGAGGACACTTTTGATGAAATTCTGCGCCAGAAACGGGAACCAAATATAGTAACCGTTATTTCTAAAAAGCAAAAAAGTACCCATTCAAATGAAACCACAAAGAGATGTTATTTTGATGATAGATAAATATATTGCGAAGCTAAAATAATTTGGACGAACGAAACCCATATTGGAATCTAAATTCGATTTCGAGGTGTGGTAAAACTAAGTGATTTATCTTTTGTACGATAACTATACTAGAGCTCTAGTAGAGGCACAAAATGAACCTGTAAAATTACCTACCCAAAATGTTACCTTAAGAGGAAAGGATATCCAAGGAGGAAACAGATTGTATTGTGAAAGAGAAGGCTTTCCTCTTAAAGTAGGAAGCCATTATTACCCAATGACCGAACGCTACCTACCATGTTGTCAATTTTCAAAATAAAATACGTGTGGCATTCGGGGACTGCCGCGGTAAAGCTATTGCATAGCATTTTTAATCAACTTTTATTTTTTTTTATTTATTTATTGTGTACCATGGCAACATGATAGGCGGAGGTGTGTTAGGTTTTATTTTCGTTACGGAATTTCTTGATTCGGTGGCCGCGCTCAAAGCCCGCGATAATAGCTATGCAATAGCTTAAAATCATTTCGAGGGTACATACGTGCTGTAAATGATCGCTATGAGGAAGTAAAGCTGCAAAGACCGCCACAATAAGGGAGGTTTCCAAAGTGGATAGAACTGTTCCCATAAGGATTTCCAAAATGAACCCTCCGTCGCTCGCGCCGCTCCTTCTTCTAACAAAACCACAGATTTTACCTGAAATTATAAATAAATTAAATATTGCAGGAGGATTCCACACAGCGTAATGTAGCTTCAATTTAAGCTAATAGGCTTGTACTATGGGTAGACAATGGATGTACTACATAAACCACTTTTTTTTTGTAAATACATTGATCTTACATTTTTTATGTATTTAATTATGATAGTCGTAGGTAATACAAAACACCCAGACCAGAAACAAATATTTCTTTAAACTTAAAAACTTGCACTCGGCGGGAATCGAACCCACAGCCTTCTGCAATGCAGTCGAGCTATCGCCCGACGCGCCACAGAGGCTGTCAAAATACTTTGTAGTTTTGCAAAAACAGAGTAGGAATAACTTAAAATCATTATAATGTCGTCGGTGTATGAAATCATCGTATATTATGCACCATTTATTTAATATCAATTTTCTTTGCCAAAAAAATGTCGTTTTACAAAAGCAATACCAAAATACCTAGGTACAGTTAGAATCAAAAGTTGATTACCACATTCTTATTTTCAAAATAGCTTATTAAATCATAATTGTGGGGTGCGAAAAACATTTTTCATATTCTTTTCGTATGGTGGGTGTGGCTTACCTACCTAGTGGCGGTAACCGAACTCCCAACCTTCTGCATTGCAAACGGGCCTTCGCCCAACGCGCCACAAAGGGCGTTTTATCTTCTCTTTTTTTTTAGAATGTCTGTTGTGTTTTAACACCCTACAATTAAGATAAGCGATTTGGATTGTATGTACCTACCTAATTCTAAGAATATTTTGCACACCATACTTGGTAAAAATAGTTGGACATATTATAATTGTAACACTAAATTGTACCTTTTTCTAAGCAAATAAATAAATCGAATTGAAAATCTAAATGTGGTCAACAAGTTTTGATGCTGACCGTACTGTTTAACAATCAAATCTTAGGTATTCATTTACAAAAAAAACACTTTTAGGTATCATTAATAGGTGAGCGCTTGATCACACCAGATGGTAAACAAATAAAATGCCCGGTCTAAGATGTAGCACCCTAAAAACTTACAGGATATTCACCAACACACCCATTCATCTTCCAAATATCGCTCAAAGCTGCCAATGCCTTTTCTTTATTCCCCATATTGAGATCAAACTTGGGGCTTTCGTGGAACAAATGCAGTAACGCTGCGGATGTCCCGAGGGGTAACGCTAGAGCTACTGTCAGACACCTCCAGGAGCCAAATGTCATGACACCGATGTCGAAAGACCAACCTCCATTTAGTATTACATATGCGATACCTGCAAAAACATATGGTCGCTGTAATTTTATTTTGTTGGTTACACCACAGAGTACCGTCAGCAAAGGCCTTAGGGTACCAGGTGCAAATTATAAGTGTGTGAGATTATATATTGGGTGTAGCTAAGGTATGCTATCCTGCCTATTTCAAGAAACTCCTGACTTCAGCGATGATTAATTAAAAAGTCTTGTTAACTTAGATGTTACTTTAATGGCGGTCTCTAGTACAGTGATCGAGGAGAGGGGGAAAGGGTACAATATTTTGCGTAGCTTCCGTGCGGTACGTTTTCTATTACGAATCTAATAGTTTAAAGATATTGTAGTTCGTTCTCTGTAGATATGCGTGAACAATAAGGTTTTAATTTTTTTAAATAACGATTAGATTACTATATTATCTGTTTTATGGTAACGGGCCACCGCTATGCCATGAATATTTGGTAAGCGTTGAGCCTTAGTTCCATGTATCATGTCAGATGATGTAATATCCTTAGGGCTCTACCTCACTAATACGTCAAGATAATACCAAGTAAAATACTTTAAAGGAAAAATACAATAATATAGGTTAAGTTGTTACTCCCGAATTGAGTAAAGATGCGTTGGTTCGAATCCCGTTTAGCGTCGACTATGCGTTGTGTTTTTGTAGATGTATTGTGCAGGCACTTAAAATAAAAATAGAAAATCATCAAGTAAGTTATCTGCCGTAACCCTTTAATAAATAACCTAGTCGGACCTCGCCAAGGTGTCTCTGGGCAAACTAGAGTCCTTCTTTTCTTTTCGTGTGATGGTATGACTCACCTAGTGTTAGAGGTTTCAGGTCGCCCTAAAGCCTCTAAGTTGACCTAACGACTGCTATCAGAGACAACAACCGGGACCAACTGACTGAAGTGCGTCTGGGCGAGGTAGAGCCCTAAGTATAAATCAACCAGCTATTCGGACCCTCTCTTACCAACATAAAACGCGCAACTGAGGTCCACCAAGCCGGCAATGATCAGCATGTGGTAATCTCGGACTCGCTTCGAACTAGACTCTCCGAGCAGGGTGAATGTTACTGACTGGGCACAGCTGGAACTGTCAATGCACAACAATCTATTAGTGAAATTGTTGAAGTCACACACATGTCACCTTAGAACTTAGAACCATTATTTATTTTGTTGTTTTAGGTTAGGTGGGTTTTCATTGCAATGGGGTGTCACACGCAAAGCTGTAGGTAGATGGCGCTGGCATCAGATGATCTTTTTTTTTTTTTCGATGATGGTGATGATGGACCAATGGAAACGCCGAGTTTTTTTTTATTCTTTCGGTCTCAGACCGATATGGCCAATTTTGCGCAGAGAGTTGTAAAAAACAGCTGTTTGACAGTTCTTAATTCAAACCAAAGATCATCCGACTAACGCTCTCTGCCGGGATAAAAAGTTAGTGTTCCTCCTCATTCATACTACGAGGCATGCCTTTTAAGTTCTGTCGTTTGAAGAAAAAATAACCTTATAGTACCTTTTATTGTTTTTCACAGTATTCACCACGAAGTTTAATACACTTTTCCATTCGCTCGAACCAGTTTATTATAACATTTATTCCACTCCAAAGTGGGGGTGTTCAAAATGGCTGACTTGAAAGCGTCGACCGCTTCTTCACTGCACTGGAACCTTTGACCACGAAGAGTTTTCTTAATTTTAGGAAATGTAAAGAAATCGTTAGGGCTTAGGTCAGGACTGTATGGAGGATGGTCAAGAATTTCTACGTTTTTCTGCTTCAAATACTCAATCGTTTGACGAGCGGTGTGTGAGCTTGCGTTGTCATGGTGCAGGATGATGCGTCGCTTTGGGCTAGATTTTCGAAGTTCGGCGATGACTTGTGGTAAACAAACTGTGGTATACCACTCCGCATTAACCGTTCTACGATCTTCAAGTGCAATCGTCGCAACATGACCGGTTTTCGCCACGAACGTAGCCACCATCTTCTTTGAAGTGCTTCGAGAGCGAACAACTTTAGTCGGCTTTGGCTCGTTTTGGAAAACCCAGACTGTAGATTGTTGTTTGGAATCAGGATCGTAGGCATAGATCCAAGATTCGTCACCACTGATGATGTCGTAGACGTGATTTGACTCTCCTCGGTTGAACCTCTGAAGAGTTTTCTTACACCATCTGACACGGGCCGCCTTATGATCGTCGGAAAGCAAATGTGGGATCCAACGGCAAACTAGTTTTCTCACACCAAGCGCCTCATGTAATATCTTTTGAATGGTTGTCCCTGAGATGCCTATAATAACGCCTCTATCTCTCGATATGTCACATGACGATCTTCGACGATTAGTTGTCTCACAGCAACGATCGCGATGTTATCTTCAGTGAAGGCGGATTTTGGACGTTCTTCACGAGATTTGTCACTAAGTGTGGTATGTCCACGCTCAAATTCCAAATACCAGCGTTCGATGGTCCGCAGACATGGGACTTCATCATGGAATACAGATGTTAACCCTTCGAAACACTGAAGTCGCGTGAGGCCTCTTCGAAAGTTTTAGAAAATTATTGCACGAACATTTTCCTTAGTAAGATTCATTTTCGTACGTGACCTGACAGATTCAAACCAACGCTGTGACTAAACAATTGCATTAATCCTAATGCTTTCAATTGTTTTGATATTCGAAATTCTAACAAATTTGAATTTTGAAAAGTTCTAATTTTTAAATTGGCGGCAAATATACAAACGACAGAACTTAAAAGGCATGCCTAGTACTAATTTTGACTAAGCCCCTTTACAGCTGCAATTAACTTTGTCATTATTTCATCTTTTCCTGATACATTATTTAGAATGTTGTGTTAATTTTAATGTCCTATTGTTATTTTTATTATTGACTTACTGACAATCTTGTGGCAACTATATTGACTCTTTCAAATATTACCACATTGTGACATGTTTTATATTTTATGTATTATCCTATTGTTTATATATAACTAGATTCGTTCCGCGGTTTCACCTGCGTAAGTCCCGATCCCGCGGGATATTGTAATGTTCCCAAGGTCTTAATAAATGAGTAACTAAGGCGTAAAGCTTACTGAAGAGTCGATGGCATGGGCATGGGCACGGTTTGAAATCCCTTTGGGACTATTGTCTTTGTGGCAATGTACCACAGACAAAATAATAGGGTTTTTACACTATCCGCCCCTGTCAGGACTCTTCTATGAGTGTTGCGCCTAGCGAACAAAAAAAACTCTTCTTTTAATGAACAAAAAAATATTGTTTAAGTGGAATATAAAGACATTAACAGTTAGATACATTATCATTAAAAAGTGTCGATACAAATAATGTTATCAATTGTTACGGTTAATGACACAATAATGATGCAAATTACAGTCATATGGTAGATACATAATGAATAATGCAGAGCTCGTGACGCAGACTTTGCAGCAGACTCATATAACCAAGATGATAAAGAAATCAAGATTCTATACTTCGTTTTTAGGGTTCCGTACCCAAAGGGTAAAAACGGGACCCTATTACTGAGACTTCGCAGTCTGTCTGTCCGTCTGTCACCAGGCTGTATCCCATGAACCGTAATAGCTAGATGGTTGAAATTTTTACAGAAGATATATTTCGGTTGCCGCTACAACAGTAAATACTAAAAACAAATTAAAACAAATATTTAAGAGGGGCTCCCATACAACAAACGTGTTTCAAAAACATCGAATCGAGTAGGTCATGAAATTCAAAATGGCTGCCCTATCTGTCAAATATACCAGTCTGCCTTCACTTACCAAAGAGTTTCTTAATTATAAGTTTCAGATTGTCTTTGTGCCAAAGTTTTTTTTTTCATTTTTTTTTAGTGGTCGTATGATGATGATGGAAGTAAGAATCGAAGTCGAATATGTCACATTTTTTAATTTTTCTGAAGAAAAAAATATCAAATAAAAAGAACCAAAACGTCAGATCGTAATCTGAAATGTACAAAAGGAAGTACCTCTATGTATTATTTAAAGTTGATTGTGAAGTTAAATCAAGAATTTTCAATATAGAAACCTAGCAGTCCCTCGGTTTCACCCAAGTAAGTTCGGTTTCCGGGAGAAAATCGAAAAATTCTTAAATTTCCCGGTTAAATTTCATGTCCCTAGGACCAGAAGTTTGGGTTCTGGGACTTTGAATTTTATATGTATAGATAGACGATATGTGTACGTCTCAGGCGCATACTATGTGCACAAATAGTTTATATTATAGGTATGCATGACATGACATTCAGTCGAAATTTAAAAAAGAATATTTTCTCTTATATCGACCCTGGCAAAAGTTAAGGTAAAAACACGCCGGGCTAGTGTTCCTGAGGTCATTGGTTAGGATAGTTAGTTTGTTTTTTGGAAAAACCTAGATTTGACATACTTACAAGCTAGAGCTAAGAAGTTTAAGAACAGCTAAACACATCCAGTTGGTAGAGAAAGCGCTAGCCGCAGACAAGACGAAACTGCACCATAGAGAAATGAGTAGAGATCTCTTTCGACCCTGAGTATCGGCGATGTAGCCCCAAGGGTATGCCATCACCACTGGACCTGGAGATTAGGGGAAATTACTTTGAAACTAGGTATAAGAGCAACTACTAGGTAAACTGTGGCATAAAAGTTAGCCCTTGGATTGGAATATTTATTTATTATTTTATTTATTTATTATTCAGATGCTCCCAGACTTAAAGCCCACTCCAAAACACCTGAGGAGCTAGAAACACTATTACTAATTCAATTTTCTATTTTACCAACCCACCCACGACAGGTCTAAGTCGTAGCCGACTACCGACTAGACCGTGATCCGAAGGTCTGTATAGCAACTAAGGAAGCCGTCGTTATTTGCTTCTCATCATCATATCGTGTAGACCAACTCGTCAACTAAATTGCCATCTGGTGAGACAGTGTTTAAACGCTTTAAATTTTAAAATGTTGTATAGTAGGTAAGGGATTAGTGCGATCAGTTTTTCGTTCCTAAACATTGGGTTTCCACAATTGCCCTAATGGCCCTTCAATGCAACATGTTATCTAGATTTAGTGCCTGGTCGGAGGTGTGGTGGACGCTCTGGAGGCTTACTTCGGTTCGTTTCGATACGACAACGATACGATAATACGATTCGCTTTAACAACTTGTATTTTTTGAGGTTGCGTAGACGCTGAGTTGCGATGATGGCCTAACAGAGCGACTTTGTATCGTTTGGTAAAGCTATTTAAATAACACATTTAAAAAAAAGCGTATGAGACATTTTACGCACTTTTCGAAATTTCAGTAGGTACAAACGTTCCCTTACCGATAAATGTAACAGAGAGTAGGACTCCAGCTTTTTTAAGGTTAAGATGGAAGTCACAAGAGGCTGCTGGGATAATAACGGATATCCCGAAGAGATCCATCGCCATGCTGAGCGTCGCCAGTCCCATGACGCCGAGCAACGCATAGTTGTATTTCCCATTGCCTAAAGACGAAATGTTTTATTAGTTTGTAATCTTGTTATTGTTAAATCGTGGTAGGTACTTCTTCTCGCCCTAAGGCCTCTAACTTGACCTAACGACTGCTATCAGAGATAACAAACGGAACTAACTGCTTAACGTGCCTTCTGAAGCACGGAGGAGCTCGATAAAATGAATTTTTGCCACACAAATTATATTATCGACCCATTCAAGTAGAGCGTTGTGCTCAACCCGTACGGCCGTTCAAGATGGGCAAGTACAGCTAGGCCAATGAGCATCTTGGTCTTGGTCCTCATCTTGGTTTTAATTTAATACATTTTAATTGTTATCTCTGATAGCAGTCGTTAGGTCAAGTTAGGTCTTAGGGCGACTTGACAACTCTAACACCAGGTGAGCCACACCACTATACGAAAAGAAGAAGAAGAATAGATTTTGATGACTTGCGGTGAACCTAGTTTAATTACCTAAGTGTGTATAGGTAATAAACAATACAGAAGGCAACTTTATCACGATATCCAGTACGCGTATAATTAGTTTTGCTGCACCTGCACTGCATTTAGTAACTACGAGTAAGTATTTATAAACACAGTATTTAGAAAACAATCTTTACGTTCTAAAAATCAATGCCCTGCGTGAATGCTGAATGATTTTTCTGAAACAATTTTTCCCTGAAGTGACACAATAAAATAATATAATATTAAAAACACAGTAATTTACAACTTAATATCGAGAGAACGGAATAGAATTCACTCGAAGTGAATCTCTTTATTACCCGGGTGTTTTAGCATTTTATCATATTTATCGGAAAATTATCTTCAACAAACATTCTTCATTTAGGTACCTACCTGCTAAGTCTAAAGCCTCTTCGTAAGTGTACAATTTTTCAGTCTTCGTTTCAGCGGTGCTATCATCGTGTGGAATCTCTGGGATGGTAACAGAAGGTGGTCCCGCGGTCATATCACGACCACAACTTGCTTATGTTTGAGATAACTCTTACGTTTTAGGTACCAGTACTCAGTCGTAATGTTATTGTAAACGTTGCCGGAAGTATTTAAACTGTGCAGTTTTGATAATGTCCCGATTATTTTTTTGTATGGCAGACGATGCTTAGTTTTTGCTTGGCTTTAAGAGGTGTTTGTTGCTAAGTTGGGTTCTGACTTAGTTTCTGGTTGTTTTTGGTCAAGTTTTCGCACATTTCACCGGAAGGAACACATTTATAAATTCAGCTTTTTGTTTAAGAAGTTATTACTGCACGTTGTGTGTACTATTTATTTGCCAAAAAAATACAAACAAATTAGTTTGCAATTTTGACAAATCCTTTTTTTTTTAATAAATAAAACGCACTGGACTGTACATCGGTGTCAACAACTTTCGCACACTGCCAACTGTAGGTTACTTATTATTACTAGCATTAATTTAAAAATGTCGGTATAACAAATCGACACATTATAATATTTATTCACTGAAGTTAACTGATGCATGCACTTATATCAAACGATTTTTTAAGAAAAATAAAATTAAAAACATGAAGTCTTTGTTAGAAATTATTAAAAATGCCGGAAGTTGACATGAGGACGACGACACAAGTCACAACATTGAACACTCGAGACTACACTGCTCTGCCCTCTTGTTTTAATTTGAAACAAATGATCAAATATACTGCACCCAAACTGCACCGATATAAATACATTCGTTTTAGAAATTCAACTGATTTTTCGGTTTTAAGCGCGTGGTGTTTATTACTTTTAGCATTGTTTCAACGCTCAACGTTTCAAGACCTTAACAAGTCTCTTCTTCAGTCAATCCTACGTAGACCTGTAATGGTCTCGAAACATTTTAAGCGTCGAAACAATGCTAAAAGTAAAAAACCACCATGCGATTTACGCTGAAAAATGAGTTTAATTTCTGTCCAACATCGCGAAAAGAGAAAAAATCTACACATTTGTTTTCTTTTCTACCTTAAAAAATTAACATAATTACGACATCAAAGTTAAACGAATAAATATAGCCTACTAGTAAGTAGGTAATTAGGCATGTACTACGTACGTACCTACTGACTGAGAATATTTATTGAAATAATGTCAAAACAATTTGTGGTTTTAGTTTTGTAATTAGTTTCCAATTAAACAAATAGTAAGGTATATATACAGGTACCTAGTCTGAACCATTTTGAAGCATAATTTGTGGTTTATATTCTAAAATAGGTTAATGTAAAACAGAGAAGGTCACAGTGGCTTTGTTGGCACGAAACTTTCGTCTCACAATGATACACTAAAATACTTATTAGGTACTAGCTGCGCCCGCGGTTTTACCCGCGTAAGTCCCGATCCCGCGGGATTAACGGGATCAAAAGTAGCCTATGTCCTTCTCCAAGGTCCTATCTATCTCTATACCAAAATTCATTAATATCGGTTCAGCGGTTTAGGTGTGAAAGCGTAACAGACAGACAGACAGAGTTACTTTCGCATTTATAATATTAGTATAGAAGTAAAGATATAGATGGTATAGATATAGATTTTCAAAAACATATGATGAAATGATGATTTATGTTTGTTAGTGTGCTGTTAAATTTATTTAATATTTATTTATTATAATAAGCATACCAATGTTATTCTGTAAAACACGAAAATCATTTCACTAGTAACTTACACTCAGCTCACGATTTAAAACGAACTTGAATTCTCCATTTTGTTCTAGCTTTAGTTTATTTCGCCGCAAGCTGTTCCTCAAGTGCGCATTCGATTTAACTCTGAAAAAAAAAGCCAATTTAAAAACTCACCGTGGAATCTGCCGTGGGACGGCTGTGAGTTCTCTACAGAATCGACAGGCAGAATAGACCATTGCGTTTAAAATCCTATATTACACTAGGTACCTAAGACATAGTGGCTTAGCATGTGGCGGTTTTAAAACAGCGTTTTTCTATTCTCACTTGCTGTTAAGTGACGCGATATTACCTACCTAGACCAAGGCTTATTCACTCGCAAATTGAAGACTGACAAATTAAATAGACAAGTCGGAAAATAGGTACCTACCTACAGTACAGACTCACACAAATTCTATTCTGTTGCAGTGTCAGACTATAGATGACCTCATAGCACGGTGCGGCACCACCTGTGACGTAGAAAGTTGCGGATTCGAATCATGCCGTGAAATAAATATTGAAATGACCTATTATTTATTTCCCAATCCAAGTGTTTCTGTTAATAAAAAATGTACTCAGTAGGTAGGTAGGTAGGTGATTATAAAAAATAGTATAGAACACGTCTGGTCCAATAGACGGTCGTTATTTTAGCTGCTTCGTTTGGGTCTAGATAACAAAAGCGCTGTGTGAAATGTTAAATCTACACTAATATAAAGAGGAAAGATTTGTATTTGTGTGTGTGTGTATGTTTGTAATGAGTAAACTCAAAAACTACTGTGTCGATTTCAAAAAATATTTCACCATTAGAAAGCTACATTCATTGAGTAACATAGGCTACTTTTGATAACGATATTCCCACGGGATCGGGACTTACGCGGGTGAAACCTCGGGACGCAGCTAGTTAATTTTAAGAGGAATAACAACGCCAACGACCTTGAAACTGAAAATCCCTGTCGGGCTCATCGAATTGTTGATTATTTCATGACGGAATGTTGTAGAACTTTTTTTGTGTATGGATTGTAGGTGACATTGTTTCCTACATTTTGGTGTAGTTTTAAGATAAGAACCTCCTATTGGTGCAAAGCCTATCCAAATTTTAGACAAAAAATGTCTGATTTGGCTAAAATGCCGATAGGCTTCAATACGTTTCGACATATTTGTATGCAAACTGCACTAAAATATTGGAAACAATGTCGCCTACAATCCATACACAAAAAAAAGTTCTACGACATTCCGTCATGAAATAATCAACAATTTTCGATGCGCCCGACATGGATTTTGAGTTTAGCAGGTATAGGGCTCTTAACACTGTAGGTATTATCTAAAAAATGCCGTAGGTATTAACATGTAGCGCCCCAATGTCATTTCTTTAAGAAAAAAATATGTGCGCTAATAACATCGCTTTTACGGTGAAGGAAAACATCGTGAGGAAACCGACTTGTCCTAGGATTCACCACGGTCCGACGGCATGGGATATTCGCCAATCCGAAGTAGGGTAGCGTAGCGTCTTACTGCCTATCCCCTCTAAGAGGAGGCCCTTGCCCTGCAGTGGGACAAATTAACTGGCTAATTATTTATTTATCTTATTAACATAATATGTTCAATACCTAAGGTATTTTTTAGTTTGTTGTTGATATTATAATACATACCTTATCAATTTGCAATGCTAATGCATTTATTACCTAGACCATATAATTCAGTTAATAGGTTGAATTCGGTTGTTATCTCTGATAGTCGCTAGGTCAATTAGAGGCCTTAGGGCGACCTGAAAACTCTAACACCAGATGAGCTACACCACTATACGAAAAGAAAGAAAGAAGTTAATATTGGTTGGTTGACAAGTTGGGTGCATATTTAAAACCTTGTTTTTTAACTTTTAAAACGGGTTTTGGTGGTAACGCATCGAGGAAATGTGTTACTGAAGTTCAATTTTCGTGAAAGGTAGTTAAATTGCGTGTAAATAAATCATGTAAGTACATAGTTAACTCCAAAGTCAAGGTAATGCCGAAATAAAAAGATAAGATAACGTTGATGATTATAAGATTGATGGTAGTCAAGATGGTGACCAACCTATTACCTATGTAGGTACTATGTATGTAGTATCAACCACGAAAGTGGGTATACACCGTAAGGTCTAATTTCACTTGCAAGGTAATTCAGGGTACGGACTGCCTTTTATATTAAAATCAATGCAATAGGACCGCTGTGCTAACTAGACACTTTCGCATGGAGTTGAAATTTAGATTCAATAATTGTACATTTGATATTAATAGACATACCTATATCAATGTGTGTATCATATACTTATTCCACGCTCGGCGCTCCGTTCAAACGAAGCTTTCGGCTAACTGGATACCCACTTTTGTTGTTGATAGTACCTATAGTTTTCCAAACATGACAGCTGTGAGACAAGGGTTAATAAACAGCGGTTTTATTTCAATTAACCGTAGTCTTACTTTATTGCATGCATGGTGTTATGGTGAGAGAAAATTAACTGTAGACCCATCAGTGGAACTTAGCCACGGATCCATATCCGTAGTCCACGCCACGGCTAAGTTCCACGCATAATGATTCATTTTTAAAACGTAAAAAAAATGTTACTTGTTTAGGTACATCATTCTTAAACTATAGAGAGATACCCATACCCATATCATCTATCGATAGATTAACATTTTATGAACTAAAAGTATAAAGGTAGTATCATTAATAAAAACAAACTAGGCAGGTAATTCACAGACGGTGACAGAATGTGAATCTGACTTCTGCTTCGCCTATTTCTGACAAACAACTTTACGCCTTACAGTATATTTCGAGCAAATTTATATTGGTATGTAATGGTGCATTGCATACATGCTTTTGTTTGTGAATGTGTAACTGGAAATAAAAGAAACATCTCGGGGTTCGTTCTGAGTCCGTAGTATCTTAGATACGCTTAGATGTTCCACACAAAAATCTCGCCCGAGTGATAATTAGGATTGGTTACACTTATTAGCCTTATTAATAAACATGGAGTAAGGTCGGAGTAGTATAATAATAATAATAATCTCTTGACGGACAGAAACAAAAGGTGGTAAAATTATTCCGACCTTACTCCACGTTTATTAATAAGGCTATATAAGTTGACAGACAGAAACAAAAAAACAAGTGTTTGTTACTCCAACCTTACTCCATGTTTATTAATAAGATCAGATCAGATCAGGCAGATTAAACTGTACAGTCGAACTTTTTTATCTGATATTTCGATTAGTTTTTAGGGTTCCGTACCTAAAGGTAAAAACGGGACCCTATTACTGAGACTTCGCTGTCTGTCTGTCTGTCTGTCCGTCCGTCCGTCCGTCCGTCTGTCCGTCTGTCACCAGGCTGTATCTCATGAACCGTAATAGCTAGAAGGTTGAAATTTTTCAGTTTAACTGTACAGTTCTTAGTTTTGTCTACAAACATACGGTTTAACTAAACAGTTTGTTTGTACAGTTAAAACGGATGGTCCGTAATATAGCCAGCTTAAAATGGAGCTGAGGAATTATTGAAAAATCTACGAATAAAATACTATACTATGCTATGGTATCTTATGTATAATATATCTAAATATGTAGGTATGTATATTTTGTGAGCACTTGGGGGGCTGCCGAGACGCTACTCCTCGACAGTTAGCCTCAAAGCGGTGCTGTAGTGCAGTACCTACGCCACGGGTTAGTATGTTGGAGTTTCTCTATAGGATTAGATACGTGTATTCTGTGCTTTATTCGTCCCTACCAAATTCTAATAAGTAGGTTTTATATTTAGAGGGTAGATAAATCTATTATCTAATCATTTAATATCACATAATCGGGCCACCCAAATACGGCTGCTGACCTATTTTAGGACAATCTTGTTGTTAATAATAAGTAATTTATTAACACACTATCAGCGACCCGCGATTTCACCCGCCTTAGTCACGATCCCGCGGGAATATCAGGATAAAAATTAGACTATGTATTAATCTAGATCTCCAGCTATATACATACATACAAAGTTTCATTGCAAACAGTGCCGTAGTTTTTGCGTGAAGGAGCAAAAAACATACTTACTTACACACTTTAGACCCGACAGACGTTGTCCTGACCGTTACATAAAAAACCTAGAACCCTACCCTACTACTACCCTACCCTACCTTACTACTACTCTACCCTACTACTGTCCTACCCTACCCTACCCTACTACTGTCCTACCCTACTCTACCCTACTACTGTCCTACCCTACTCTACCCTACTACTGTCCTACCCTACCCTACCCTACTACTACTACCCTACCCTAATACTACCCTAATATTAGTCTCTAAAAAAAGTATCATTTGTCCCCTGGTTCTAAGCTACCTCCCCAAGTCCCCAAGTTCCAAGATAGATGGAAGATTAGTGGGATACCTGCGCACTACCATCTACACCACACGAGGCTAAGAAATAGCTTACGCAAGTAACTAATTTAACTGCTAAGAAATCAGTCTATAAATAAATAAAATAATTCTTTATTAATGCAACTTTAACCTACAACAGCTTAACAACAGCATCATTTAAATATAGGTATTATTATGTAAGTACTTAAACAAAAATAAAACTAAAACATTACCCTTCGTTTTGGCTTCGCCGTAGTCGGGTAAAAATCAGTCCCCTCGCGACTCGACCATTGTAACATGGTTGAAACGTCGAGGAACGAAAATAAATAATAATACGCAATTAAGGACCGGAAAAATGTAACTATGGGTAAAATTTAGTCAAACGTTACGCAAATAAAATTCCAAATACAAAAATTTACAATACAAATAATTAAATATAAGTTATCTACAATTAAGAAGCTGGCGAGTAAATAAACCACAAATAAATGGAATATTAATTAAGACATAAAATATAATGATTCTTCACCTTTGAACTAATTTATCAACTGTGTACCTATTACCGATCATTGTTAGCAACATTGTAGTTGTTTTTTTTTTTCAACTTTTTCAGTTTATATTTGAATAACATTACAATCAATGTTGTAGGTAGGTATAGGTACTTGCCGAATTTTATTTTTTAACAACAATACCTAACTTATTCTGAGTATACCTACCTTACTACCCAATTATTTTATTAGGGCAGCGTACCTCTTCTCCTTCTCATCCGAGCGATGTTCCCGGTTGCATCCCTCTCGGGAGCCCGGGGTCCGCTAACCCCAAATTGTTTTTTTTAATCTGGGGTCGGCTCAGTAGGTAAGTCATCAATTCATTAAAGACAATACCTTCTGCAAATAGATTTGGCAATATGTTTATGGCCGGCCGGCCTGACATCAACCTTCCTAGGGATCAATCTGTTTATCCGAACTTGAGGTTTGCAAATCTCCCGCAGATCCCCTAGTCGCCTTTTACGACACACACGGGAAGATTTCACCTAAATTTACAAATCTAGCTGAACCAAATATTTTTTGGAAGCAACAACTTTTTTTTGGGTCGAAACCCTAAATTGTACTGAAAACCACAAAAAAGCAAGCGAAAAAAGAAAGAAGAATCAATCCAAACCTGAAGAAGAGACCTGTAAAGGTCTCGAAACGTTGAGCTTTGAAACAATGCTAAAAGTAACAAACACCTGATTTAATCAGAAATAGGTGTATCTTTAATTTCTAAAGGAAGAAGTTCAAAAAATAAAAACTTGTAGGTACAAAAATAAATGGTGTCCCTCCCTATACAAAACTTAAAGCCAATGTATGTAGTTTTTTTTATTAATGGCATGTGGCCGCTAAAATTACTGAACCGATATTGACGTGAAACTTCGAATATTTTATTGAGTAGGTACCTACAATTTTCCAAGTCTTTGATACAGGTAGGGCAAACGTTGTACCATCCCTACGTCATTCATTGTAAAGATACGTAGATAAGTGAACGCTACATTCATGAAAACTTATCATAATGTGGTTAAACATTATCTGTGCCGGTAAACCGAAGAGCGCTCGTGTTTCAATAAAAGGACATAGTTTTAACTAGCTAAAAGTTTTACTAGGCCTGAAATTTTTATTAGTTGAAAATGGCCTGAAGGGTGTTTATATTTTTTACATGACAGTATACCTAATCATTTTATTAATAAAATAATATAAATAGAACTATTTTTTAAATAACTAACTTTCCTAATTCGTAGCTAATAAACAAAGACTTGCATTTTTAATAGATATAACTAGTAACTCGGTTTTTAATTTTGGTTGTGTTGAAATGAATGTAAAATTTCTCGAATAACAATATTTTAATTATTTATAAAAGAAAAGTGCATTTGTTTTACTGAATAAAGTAGGTAAGTCAATGATAGAATATCTATTAATTTTAAACAGCTTTAAATAACTAATTTAATACCTACTTCATAGTTTTTGTTCCATTTTTGCGATGTTTGTTTTTTTTCTGGTTTAAATCTCGTAGCTTTTATTGGGTATGTTAAGCATTTTATCAACGCCCTACGTTTCGAGGTCTACCCGTGAGCAACTGGTCTGGAAATATAATATGTACCTACCTAGAAACGTAGGGCGTTGATAAAAATCGAAGCAACGCGATTAAAACCGGAAAAAATAGTTAATTTTTTTATAATTATTGTTTTTTAATTGACAATTTAGTAAACAGACAATATTTGATGCAATTAGAGCCTTCCCCGTATCACAGGTAGGTATGCAATATACCTACTAACTAATAGGTACCTATAGATACCATAGATAGAATCATTTGTATATACCTATACTACATAATAAACTATAAACTTGAATAGACGTGGAGTAAGGTCGGAATGATTTTTCCACTTTTTGTTTCTGTCTGTCAACTTTGAAAGTTCTTATCACGGAAAAAGACAAAACATGTTCTCACTATTTCGACGTTACTCCACGTTTATTAATAAGGCTATAAAAGTTTGTAGGTCCATATATTTGTTTGCAATTTTTAAAATAAAATAATTTGATCGGATCTTATTGCCTGTTGGCCGACTTCGACTAGCACTACGACGACTTACTAGCAGTGCCCGCGACTTAATCCGCCTATTTTTTTTGAAAATATAATAAGGCCTTTCTCAATAAATGGACTATCCAACACTGAAAGAATTTTTCAAATCGGACCAGCGCCAGCGGTTCCTGAGATTAGGGCGTTCATACAAACAAACTCTTCAGCTTTATAATATTAGTTAGTATAGATAGATTCTTTCATCCAAAATCAACTGAACCTATTGCGATGGTATGCAGAAAGCTAGAGATCTGGAATAACATGTTCTTAGGCTACTTTTTTCCCAATATTCACTCGGGGTTGGGACTTACGCGGGTGAAACCACGGGGCGCTGCTGGTAATTAATATGGAGTATATGGTATCTTTTAGATGATATGATTCACTGTTAATTTATTAGAAAGTTGCTTTATTTTGTGAAATGAAATTGCAGATTCACACAATCGATAGTGCGACATTTTGAAATATTGACCATAAATTATACCTAAATTACTATGGCCATGACGGAGAAGGAACAGTTTATATCACAACTTGGATTAAAAAGTAAGTCATGCAGAAATTCAGGGCATAAGGAACCATTTAAAATATGTATTAATTTATGTTAAATATATCTAAATCAATTGAAAATATAATTTACGGAAAATGGAACATACATCTCTTAAAAAAGAAAGATGTATTTTCCATTCTACTCTATATCTTTCTTAAAAGATGTTATTGTCACACGTAGACGGTTTATAATCACGTCTAAGGAATTATTATGCAAACCGGCCTTTGTATTGTTAAGAATGTTAAGAAGTAGGTCTAAAATGACCAAAGATCAGGAACAAATATATATAATTATTATCTTTCATACAAAAATATTTCTTTAACCACGGAGACAAAACACATGCAAATATTTAGTTAACACTAGCTAAGTAAATATAGGTTCCTACCTATGTCCAAATTATATGAAGCCAAAGCTAAAAATAAAAAACCGGTGAAGTGCGATTCAAACTTGCGGGGCGAGGTTTCCGTTTATCCATATTATAGCTAAGCCACCACCTTTCGGCATCGTACGCATCGGACGCATCACATCAAAAGGATGAATTTTTCACAATGCGTCCACCTGATCGGCAGCGATCGCATTTGCCGTCGCAACTGCCAGCAATCGGATCGGCATTGCCGATGAGCAGATTCGAGCGATCCGTACGATGCGGATTGGTGGACGCACTTCTGTGACTTTATAGACAAAGATCCGCTTGATGCGATGCGTCCGATGCGTACGATTCGAAAGGTGGACACTTAGCTTATAGCGCCATGTCAACTACGCGAGTACTCTATATACCTAACCTAACCTAGCCCAACTTTGTATGTATGGGGACACCCTTTAATTTTTACTTTCTTATTTTTATGGTTCCGTGCCTCAAAAGGTAAAACACCCTGAAAAGGAATTTTTAAGATCTTTTTATATTATTTTTTTAGTATTTTCCTTTTACTTATGCTGTAAGACTATGATTTACACCTATAGAAATATCTAGGTCGACAGGAAGATCGTTATACCTAAGCGTTCCTTTAATGCCTTTTGAGATACAGAACCCTAAAAAGATCAATAACCTATAGATATAATAATTTTGCGATACGTTTTACCCACATACCTTTGTATTCATATCAAACCAAGGCTGTCTGTAATCTCTGATTTCTATATTTTCAAGATACGATCTAAATATCTATAACGCAAAATATTGCTATATCTAAGTTATCTTTAGTGTTTTTTTTATCTGTCAATGAGTGTATTTCTCCGTAACAACTAAAATGGAGGGTAACTTCCTCATATTACCATCAATTCACAAATAATAAATATTTAGTTAGATACTAAAAACGCGACCAAGTTTAAGTCGGACTCGGGCACGAAGGTCTTCGTACAATTATCACAAAAATTCACGTTGTATGGAACCGCTTCAATATTTATTTTATTTTGTTTTTTTAGTTTAGTTGTTGGTAAATAATTAACCAGCATAGTTTAAAAAAAATTGTTAAAAAAATAGTTGTTACGTCACAATCAAGCTTAAATTAGTGGTCAATCTATACCTACTTTTACCTTTTTAACTTTATTTGAGACTTGGAAGCAACGCATTTTCACTTCACTCGCACACTTTTGCGAAAACAGATAGGTACCTATATCTACCACCATAATTTATCAATAAAATCACACGCATTTTTATCGGTTGACTAAAAATTCAGCAAATTACGTCAACGTGTTCCCGCTAAAAATCCCAATTTTTTTGAATTAAGAATCAATTTCTTTTTTCGTTTTTTAAATGTGATAGTCAAATGAGGGCAAAATATAACAAGATATTATGACGCACATACACTTATTTCATCTTATATAATAAAACCTCTTTAGTTAAGTAGGTAAATACTACGGTAAACCCCAAAGGAGTTTGCATGCTAAATCGATCGTCGATTTTTCAGGAAAGTTGATAGCGGTCACAGCGGTCGCCGTGCTATTTCTCCTTCTACCAGTTGTTCTTTTTGTCGTTGACCCTATGTTTATAATCGGCAGATACGTAAGTGACAATTATTTATTATAAGATTGCCTAATTAGTAATTAGCATTAATTAATTGGGTATTTTACCTAATGCCCAAACCTACTGTTTGCAAAGATTAAAAATGTTTTTATAAAACTGAAATTAGCGAAAAATAATCTTGATGGTGGAGAAACATGCGTCATTGTTGTCCAATTTTATAATAAAAGATGTAAAACGTGAGAAGGTTACGTGAACCTTAAATTAAAAAAAATATATTGTTATTGCCTAAAAATCCGTCCACTAAGGTCTTTAAGGTATTAAAAAATACTGAATTGCGAACCTCCTCGTACATTAGCGTCAAGATGGCGGGACCATCTCTCAGATATTAAAACTTTATACTGTCAGATTTAGTACCAAATTGGTACTATTTGGTACCTTAGTTAAAAAAATTAGTACCTCTTTAGTTTAAAAGATATTCACGAAAAACCCTGGTCCCGCCATTTTGACGTCAAGATGGCGGGACCAAAAAGAAAACGAACTCGGAGCTAATAATCACTTATGCACATATTTAGTACTTAATTGGTACCTCCCAAAACTGTAGTTAAACTGTGGATTATGTCGGGGAAAACAAATTGGCAGACAAAAAAGCCTGGTCCCGCCATCTTGACGCTTTGAGATTTTCTGAAATATCATATTTACGCAAGTAATTTCCTACCGGTGAATGTTTGTAGATTTTGTACTTATTTGGTACCTACGGAAAATGCTTCTTAAACCAATATTTACATTATACTTTAATAGATATAAGCATTTTAATTCTACACAAAGTGTTTCAGCGAGGATAATATAATCCTAAAATGTACTCGATTCAGTCAGACTCTAGAATGATGTAAGGTCAATTCGCCGAATTCCGTCATAGGGGTCATTAGGGGTATCTCCGTCTACCTTTCGATTAAGGGCTTTTATGTTTTTCGCGCCTATCTTTGTGTGTTTGTAATATTCTTTATTCCCTCGTATCTTCTAAACCACTCAAAGGATTGCTTTAATTAGGGTATCGTTCTTAGATAGGTGACATAAAATAAAATTCAAAATGGCGACCAACATGCGCTATTTTGTAATAAAGAAAGAAAATAAAGTAGACAGACTATATAGAGTGGAGTAATCCTTTTTTTAAGTCTATAATCATTTTTCATTTGATATTATGATTTAGGATCTATTACGATTTAAAGTTGTTTAGCAATCGTTCATACTGAGACTACCGCAACCTACTCAATAATCCTCAAATAATAAGTCCCTCGATGAAATTATTGCGATGAAGATGATGATTGCGATTATAATACAATGAGGAGGAACACTAACTTTTTATCCCGGCAGAGGGCGTTAGTCGAATGATCTTAGATTTGAATTAAGAACTATCAAACAGGTGTTTTTTTACAACTCTCGGCGCCAAATTGGCCATATCAGTCTCAGACCGAAAGAAAAAAAAACTCGGTGTTTTCATTCGTGGGGGACCAAAAAAAAAATAAAGATCATCCGATGCCAGCGCCATCTGCTCACAGCTTTGCGTGTGCCACCCCATTGATATAATTAACCGTCGTAGGTATATTACCGAATGCTGACAAAAAGTGTAAAATAAAAAAAACAATAAAAATAAAAAAACCGTCTACTAAAATAAACTTTAAATAAAAAAAACTTAAAAGTTAATTAAAACTGAAAAGTAAATAAAACAAGTCCAGTAGTTACGGAACATAGCTTGTTTAACAGTCGGGACCGTTGAATATCTAGAATCTAGCTAGACAAACCTTTTCAATAATGGGTCATGCATGCCTGACTGTTAAACTAACTATATTCTGTGACTACTGGACAAGTTTTATTTACTTTTCAGTTGTAATTAACTTTTTAGTTTTTATATAAAGTTTTTTTTTGTTGATTTATTTTGTTCCTTTTTTGTCGCTGGGGGTCATCCAATATTGAAAAAAAAAACAAGTTTTAATCCAACGAACAGTAAAAAAAAGTCATCGAGTCGAGTGCAGTAGTAACCACATTTTAGTATACATACATAGTAACACACAGTAATGCAAATTTTTGTGAGATTGACTTAAAATTTGCGTGTTTTTGAATCGGAAATAATTATATATGATAGTTACATTTTCCCAATACGCGATTAAGACCCGGGAAAATGTAACTATGTTAACAAATGTGTGAATAAAAAACCCTTTATGATTTTACATGAATTATTTTTGCAACGAAATACTTAGGTTACTTAAAAATTTTAATGTCCCGACCTATCCCGTCTAACAATTTATGGAATGTCCGTTATAACTTATATGCTAGTATTGCCCCATTGCAGATCTTGTAAGCATTTTTGCCAGTAGGTAATCAATAAATTTACAGATTTACAACTTCATCTGGCAAAGTATAATTTTCTAACGGGATAAATTAAATGTTCACTTAGCCTATTAAACTCCAATGAATATTAATATTTTAGAAAAAAAAATGGAATTAAAGATAATAAACAGAAAAAGTAGCGTATGATTGAGAATGAGAAATAAAGGTTTGAGTGGCTACAAAGGTATTTTTAAAACCCAACATAACTATAATGGCTATTATGACTATAACCGGGTTTGATTTCAATTTTTATAGAAACGAATAAATTAATGTGTAATTTTGCTCTAAGTGTTAAGAAACTTTTGAAACTAATTTTAAATTGTTAAGAATGTTACATTTAAGTCTAAATTTAATTCTACTTTATGGATTAATTATTATTTGCTACCTAGTTAGGTATTAGTTAATAAACATTGAACACCCGTCTTGAAAAATATAGCGAACTTACCCCATTTCGTAGTTTACGTGCAATAAGTTGTAAATGCTACCTTATATTATCTAGGGCATTGAAGCATAATATTAGTTTAGCCATGATTTTTACATTTAAAATAAATATATTTTCTCTTAAAACCGAGCTACTTCTATGTAAAACAACTCCATGACGAACTTACCCCAAAACCGAGGGAAATAACGTCAAATCGTCATTTAAAAATAGGTGTATAAATCCTAACATATGGAGAAGGCAATTATAAAGACATTTCCGATTTGAAGAATAACAATAACCTTCCTTCAACAATCAGGTAAAAACTACATTTAAGATAAAAACCGGTTTGTGGCGATCGAAAGAATCAAACCGGAAAATAAACTATGGCGGACTTCGGCGAGTTGACCTTACCTACCAAAATACCGCCAAACTTTTTATTTCTAAGAGGTCAATATGAATGGCCAGTATCATTTGTCCAGTGGCGAGTGTCAGTTAGGCTAGTCATCTGAATTGTATGATCGCCTATACAACTCGGAGGACTAGTTTATTGGCGCCAACTGTATATGTATGAGGACGACCTTTAACTTTTACCTTTTTTTTATTTTTTTGGATTTTCTCTTTATTTCTCTTTAGTGAGATCTTACAATTTTCGTAGTTATAGATCAACCGGAAGTACCATATTTTAAGTGTTGGAAACAAAATCTATAGGGTACTTCCGGTTTACCTACATTTGTCAATGAGGTGGAACGCGCAAAGCTGTAAGCAGGTGGCGCTCTAGTCGACTGAGCTTTTTTTTTAAATTTTGTGGTCTCGCCTGTACTGTGAAGTCAAGTTGGAGTCTTTCTAGTGTTAAAATTATTAAAAAGGCGCTACATGACTTTTGGGAATATCCTTTTATTTTTCCCATCTGATGCACTACATTGAGGCATTTTATTTAAACATTAACTAAAACATAAATGAAAACGCCGAGAGTTGTGAAAATAAATACTATTTGACAGTTCTTATTTCAAACTTGATCAGTCGACCATCGCCATCTGCCGGGATAAAACGTTAGTGCTCCTCCCCATAAGTAAGGTCTTACAGTCTTACAGGGATTTTCATAGCGTTTTCCCTCCCTGTTACAGGGCGATAATACGATTTAAATTTTGGAATGTGGATATTTTAAAAAAGTTTCAATCAACAAAGAGTTCATATCACCGATGATGGGTGATAGACCGAGCAGGTTAAGCAACACTTGTGTCTGATAGGTGAGCGATGAGTGTTCAACCGTACAGGTAGTATATTTATAAAATGGAGGGTTTTGGTAGAAAATGGTAGGTTTGGGTAAAAACTGGTAAGGTTGCTAGAAATTGGTAGGTTTGTTGGAAAATGGTAGTTTTTGCTAGAAAATAGTAAGATGTAGTAGAAAATGGCAGATTTGGTAGAAAATGGCAGGTATTGATAGAAAATAGTAGCTTTTGTTGGAAAATGGTAGGTTTGGTAGAAAATGATAGGTATTGATAGAATTTGTCAGGTGTTACCAATGAAATAAAAAGTAAAAGTAAGTTACCTACTCATTTTGTCATAGAGGGTGATGAAAAGTGGAATGTTCATCTCGGGAGCAAAACACTATTTTTCGCTCGAGTGAGGTATTCTACTCTATTCTGCAGGATTCTACTCTAGAATCCTTCGCTCCTCTCTGGATTCAAAAAACACTCTCACTGGAAAATAGTTTTTTCTCCGCTAGGTATACAATCTACTATTTTTAAACTAGCGCATGACCCATTCCCTCGATGAGCATGTCCGATTCAAAATAGTTGATACTGGCTATTCATATTGGCCATAATTTAGTCAAAGAAAACAAATATAGAAAAAAAAAGTTTGGCGGTATGTAGGTAGGTAGTAGGTACGCCTAGAGTCTGGATCGAGTACATTTTAGGATTATATTATCCTCGCTGAAACACTTTGTGTAGAATTAAAATGCTTATATCTATTAAAGTATAAGGTAAATATTGGTTTAAGAAGCATTTTCCGTAGGTACCAATTAGGTACAAAATCTACAAACATTCACCGGTAGGAAATTACTTGCGTAAATATGATATTTCAGAAAATCTCAAAGCGTCAAGATGGCGGGACCAGGCTTTTTTGTCTGCCAATTTGTTTTCCCCGACATTATCCACAGTTTAACTACAGTTTTGGTAGGTACCAATTAAGTACTAAATATGTGCATATGTGATTATTAGCTCCGAGTTCGTTTTCTTTTTGGTCCCGCCATCTTGACGTCAAAATGGCGGGACCAGGGTTTTTCGTGAATATCTTTTAAACTAAAGAGGTACTAATTTTTTTAACTGAGGTACCAAATAGTACCAATTTGGTACTAAATCTGACAATATAAAGTTTTAATATCAGAGAGATGGTCCCGCCATCTTGACGCTAATCCTCGTACGGTTTTTGGGAAGTCGGTTAACTAAAAGAGGGCCCTTTGTTGATCTTGAATATAATATACTACAGGAACTCAGGAGTGAAGCACCACTAGAGATGCGTAGATAAGAATGTGTTTGTTAAGAATCAACATAATCGCTGCATTTACCTGGCCTTACTCCGTATAGGTTCGTTAGGTAGGCCTAAGCCATTTCCAAGCAATTCATTTGCAATCATCCTACAAACACATTCGTATCCTTGGTATCTCTTTACTGACCTTGTAATTGATTCTAATAATAAATATTTGAACAGCCTTTTAAATTGATATGAAGTAAATAATTAAATATTGACATCCTGTCCCAAATAAGGAAACTATATTGAGGCTTAAGACGAGGTTACCATGGCAACATTAGGAAGGTGGGTACTGTTACCATTTCCATACAAACATAATACCAAAATAGAATTATGAAAAAAATAGTTTTCTAAGTACCCTAAAATCAGTATTATTCGGATTAAGATTTTACTTTTACAGGGCCACAAGGTTTTCCAAAATATTCATTCGAAATGAAATAAAACAGAGCTACATTTCGTTTATTTTTCCAGCGTAAATTTCTAGTTTACATCTCATTTGTTTTATATTATTCCCAATAAAAAGTAATTTACGCTGTAAAAATGAACGAAATGTATCTCCGTTTTATTTCATTTCGAATAAATATTTTGGGAAACCTTTTGGTGGGGGCTCTATAAAAATGAAATCTTAATCCGAATAATACCGATATTAAGGTAGAAAACTATTTCTTTTATTTTTTTATTTTTTTATAATTCTATTTTGGTACCTATTATGTTTGTATGGAAATGGTAACAGTACCCACCCACCTTCTTTAAGAGGATAGCCTCCATTCTCTTTCTCCATACAAACGTAGTTTAAATTTTCCTCCCTGGGTAAAGACATTAGAGCAAATATGTTTATGCCATAAAACTTATATCTGTCATGACAATGCATCTACCTTTTTTTTTCTAATTAAAATAATATCTAATAAAAAAAAAATAAAAAAAAAATGATAAAATAAAAAGGTAGATGCATAGTCATATGACAGATATAAGTTTTATGGCCTAAACATATTTGCTCCAATGTCTTTATCCAGGGAGGAAAATTTAAACTACGTTTGTATGGAGAAAGAGAATGGAGAATAAACTTCTGTACATGGACCCTTAATGTTCTATAGGACCATTGTAAATTTATAAGTAGGTATACCTAAAAACAAATACCCCCTGCCCCCAACTTACAAACGATGACTAAGTTTAAGTAATGTTTGTCGCTGTCTGTTAACTGTGAAACTTCATGTCAGAGTAAAAGACCAACGTTACATAAACTTAGTCATCGTTTGTAAGTTAGGGGCAGGGGGTATTTGTTGTTGGGTATACCTACTTATAAATTTACAATGGTCCTATAGAACATTAAGGGTCCATGTACACTTCTGTGACACTGGTGAATGTCGTGTCGCGAAAGAAATGATGAGGTCATCAAGAAACTAAAAGTACTTATACTTTTTTTTAGAATTTCCGTTTGGAAAACGGCACAATCCTTCACGAGATATTGAAAGAGGAGATCGAATGCGGTCGTTTCGAGGTATACCTGTTCAACATTACAAATGCAGAACGGTTCATGAGAGGGGAAGACTACAAACTGAAGCTGGAAGAAATCGGTCCCTTCACTTATATGTAAGATACTTTTTTCTTCTCTTGCATTTTTGGCTTCGAACTTGTTCATTTAGACATAGTCAAATTACTTAACTACAAACCACATCGTCATCATCATCATCCGAGCGATGTTCCCGGTTGCATCCCTCTCGAGAGCCCGGGGTCCACTTTTATACTTTTACGTCGCCACTTCGCACAATCTTCGACAATAGTGGTGCGTATGGCCACTAAGATCGTTGGGCTGAAGCCAAACTACTGTCAAAAATAATAAAGTTTTTTTTACTTATGAGATAACTAAAGTAAATTATTCTCCACAAATAATTATTGTTAATAAAATAAAAAACACTATTTCATTATGGGTTATTATAAAGTATTATTAAGTGATTGTGATACAAAAGGTAATTATGTACGGTATAGGTAGGGTATAAAAGACACGTTCAAACATTATACCTGTCACCTTTGAATTTGCCTAATATTATTGTTTACTTATGTTTTGCGAATTATAAATAAATAAATACCTTCTCTAAATAATAAAGTGACTAAAAAGAAATGATGTATTTTATATAACACCTATTTAGGTTCCGAAACTGCAATACATCACTGCATCGTCACGGCTGAGGATTTTAGTTGCAAGCGCACACTAGTTCCCGATAGTGTGCGCTTGCAAGTAGGGATGCCGAAGGATCCCTTTCCTTGCCGATGCTCATAATGTGCGCCGGGCCTTATGGTGCTAATATTAAACCTATATTCCAGCTGAATATGAGCTTATAAGCTATATTAATTTGCAGAGAGTATCGGATAAACGAAGAGCTAGTTTTGAAAGATGGTGTGATGAAATACACGCCCAAATTGAGATCCGTGTTTGTGCCTGAGCAATCTGTAGCCGACCCTAAAGATCTGAGCATCACTATGCCAAACATTCCAATGCTGGTAAGTAGGTAATCCTAATGTACCCCTTCCCTTGGGTGGCACACCAGGAGCACCCTTAGCCTCTTTTGCTGTCTTTGATTATGACTCTTTAACATATAAATTCCTGAATACCAACTAAAAATATATACTTATCCACTTTTTCAATCTACTTATAGCAGGGGGCTATATGTTATAATTGCTCAACTCTTTTACTCCACAAGTTGTCCCTTTCCTTTTACTTATTCTATTCACTGGTAAGTTTAGCTATTCTCTATTCAGATAGGTACATAATAATATACGAATTTACAGATATTAATCAATATCTAAGATTATAGTTTGATGTTTTTATGCTTAGCTTAGCTAGCTTAGCTATGCTATAAGTAACAGTAGCTTATACAGATACTGGCTTTGTGATGGTTTTGTGAGAGTGCCATCCCTTGCCACAAATCTCTTAAGAACGTGGCGACTGTAACCATTTCCATACAAACTTAATACCAAAATAAATTATGAAAAATTTAGTTTTCTACCTTAAAACATTCAAATAAAACGGAGAAACATTTTTCAATGAAAAAAATGTTTTTCCGTTTTATTTCATTTCGAATGAATATTTTGGAAAACCTTTAAAAGTAAAATCTTAATCCGAATAATATCGATATTAAGGTAGAAAACTAAATTTTTCATAATTTATTTTGGTATTAAGTTTGTATGGAAATGGTAACAGTCGCCACGTTGTTAAGAGTCTGGTCAAAGGGTACACACACACACAACCAGTGTATCAAAGTAAGGGTGTACATGCGACTCTACGTACGGTGGGTTTATGGAGTGTGTGTGTGCGTGAGTCATGTTTGGGCTATAAAATAGATTGTGTTTTAATAGTCATTTTGTCTTCTATACTATAAGTTGCTATGTACCTAGTTGACTTAGAAGTACCAATCAAATCGAAAGTTAATGGGTACTTATATTATATTTTTGATAAGGTAAAGTAGTTTATTAGGTACATATACAATAGGTATAATATCTTCATAACTCAGTTGTAAATAGATTTTCATGATAACCTTTTGGCTCAACCATTAATTAATAAATAAGTTAAACAATTAATTAATAATGCTTATTTATCGGATTTTGATACAATATCTCGCTTTATAGTTTAATAAAACGTCAATTAAATCCGTCGCTACAGTACCTACCTATAACATATTATAATAAATAGGTACTATACCCTACCCTATTTCAGAAACTTAGATCAAAAATGTCAACAAAGTGACAGCTCATTATTTATCTACTTTTTCCTTTAAAATTGACAGTTCTTTGTTTACATTTTTGATCTAAGTTTCTGAAATAGGGTATAGTTTCGTGTACTTTCTGATGAGCGGGTAGATTCAGTCACTACTAACTATCATATCACAAAATGAGGAAAGGCACTCTAAATTTCAGTGAGTTTAATTACAATTCAATATAGCGAAAACAGAAGAAAAATCTATATCTATAAAATGCTTTGTCCTGAGTAACTGATTGATCTATCAACGCACAGCCTAAACCGCTGATAGTAGAGAGCTTAAATGGAGGGTGTGTTCTTTATATGATGTAGGCATCCGATAAGATAGGATTTAAAAAAAACGGGGCAAGTGCGACACTCGCGCACAAAGGGTTCCGTACCACTATCACAATTGGATACGGAACCCTAAAATGGTTTACAACAACCAATTTTTCAATTTTATAGGAAAATAGCTGACCCGGCAAACGTTGTTTTGCCTTATAAATTATAGATAATTAAATTTTTCCTGAATTTTCTTTGCTATAAACCTCACGGAGCCCGAGACCTTTCCAACGAATGCAAAACCGTGGAAATCGGTTCGTGCGTTCTGGAGTTATAGCGTCAGGAAGGAAAACCCGACTTATTTTTATATAGTAGATATAAAATATTTATCTTCGATTCTTACTCCCATCAAACGACCGAATCGCTCAAAAAAAAAAAAAAACCTTGGCACAAAGAAAATCTGAAACATAAAAGAAACTCTTTGGTAAGTAAGGCAGACTGGTATATTTGACAGATAGGGCAGCCATTTTGAATTCCATGACCAACTCGATTTGTCCTGACCAATCAGAAGCGACCTCACATTGTAGTACTAAACTCCTTGTTATTTTTGAAACACGTTTGTTGTATGGGAGCCCCTTTTAAAGAATTGTTTTATTTCGTTTTTAGTATTTGTTGTTGTAGCGGCAACCGAAATACATCTTCTGTGAAAATTTCAACCTTCTAGCTATTACGGTTCATGAGATACAGCCTGGTGACAGACGGACAGACGGACAGACGGACGGACGGACGGACGGACGGACGGACGGACGGACGGACAGACAGACAGACAGACAGACAGACAGACAGACAGACAGACAGACAGACAGACAGACAGACAGACAGACAGACAGACAGACAGACAGACAGACAGCGAAGTCTCAGTAATAGGGTCCCGTTTTTACCTTAAGGTACGGAACCCTAAAAAAGAACCATAGGATCGGGACTAGAGCAGGTGAAACCGCGGGATACAGCTAGTAATGATAATAAATAAAAAATCTTTATTGTAACACAGAAAAAGTAGGTACAAAATATCTTAACCCTACCAACTGCCTAGTCTATTGTATATTTTTTTATCTTATTTGTAGAGTGCAACAACCCTGCTCAGTAAATCTCCGTTCCTAATCCGAGGGTTGTTCGACATGATGGTGTCCCAACTGGGCTCGAAGGCGGTGGTCACCAAGTCGGCGTATGACTACATGTGGGGTTACTACGAGCCTGTGCTCAGCTTGGCCAACAAACTCGTCCCGGGGCTCATACATTTCGAGACCACTGGAATTATGGATAGGGTTAGTATCTTCTTCATGTTTTGTTTTACAGTTTTACGGGTATTTTTGATAAAAACATAAATATTCATTTCATATACTTTTCCTTGAAAATAAATTTTCTAAATAAAATAAAATAAAATTTTTGTATGTAGCCTTGAGCTACATACAAAAATTAATAGAAATTTATAAAAACATATAGCTTTATTAATAAACATGGAGTAAGGTCACTACTCCGAGTGGGAAGAATTTTCAAAGTTGACAGACAAAAACAAAAAGTGGTAAAATTATTTCGACCTTACTCCACGTTTATTAATAAGGCTAAGTGTTTTTCCATCAATTATTTTGTAAAGTCATATTTTACACATTTTCTTATAATATTTAATTTGAAAGTCAAGTGAAGGCAAAGATTTAAAGATACCTAGTATTATCTGAATGTTTAGGGGTAATTCTGCAATCTCTAGATACGAAAGATATCAGCTGTCGGATAAAATGTAACATCAGTACCATCACCCAATAAAAACGTTATATTATAAAATTAAATCAAACTTTCGTAGGTTTTTTTGTAGTGATTGATTTTTTTTTGACTGATATATTTAAACTGTAAATTTAAAAAATAGCCCTTAATTCATGGAATGCTGTGTGTTTTCAAATATAAAAAACCAAATTATGTTTTTTTTTCAATTTTTCAGATGTATGACAAAAATTCTTACTACCGTTTAGAGCTGGGAGCAACATACGCCGACAAATTCAGCGTCAAAGCGGTCACTCAATACACTGAGATTACGGTGTCTGGACAGACGACCGTCACTGAAAGGTACATTATTTATTACATAACTAGCTGCGCCCAGCGGTTTCACCCGTAGGTATAAGTCCTGATCCCGCGGGATTTACAGGATCCTATGTCCTTCTCCCGGTTCTAAGCAACCTCCCCACCAATTTTCAATCAAATAGGTTAAGCCCAAGAACGGGTTATTATTAATAGTGTAACTAACACGACTATCTTTTATACATAGGTATATGTATATAGCTGCATTTATTTTTAAATTATCTAATATATAAAATTTCCATGTCACAGTGTTAGTTACCGTACTCCTCCGAAACGGCTTGACCGATTTTTATAAAATGTTGTATACATATTCAGTAGGTCTGGGAATCGGCTACCTACTATCTATAATTTATAAGGCAAAATAACGTTTGCCGGGTCAGCTAGTAATAATATATTATTATGATCACTATATTGACGTTTATCATAAAAATGGTTTTAACCACGGTCGTATACTGAACCAGGGCTAAGTTTCGGCCATGAGTATTTTGTTAAGAAACTTATGATTTAGAAATATTTTATCTTCAAATATTCACCTGCGGCGAGGAAATAAATTTTTGAAGATGCGTTTTACCTTTAAACTATTTCTAGAAGAACAAAAAAATCAAAATACGAAAGAAAAAAAAAATAAGAATCTATCATGAGCATGTACCGCGAAGGAAAATATTAAGGGCCCATATATCCCTAATAGTGTGACAAGGATAGCGCTAATTATACCTACCTATCATATCGGCGTAGTACTTCTTGTACCTACTATTTATGTATTCTGTGGTAGTACTAGAAACGCAGCAAAAATACTGACATTGGACGAAACGCGTTGTAGATAACGTCTTAAGGACGAGGCGACTGTTACCATTTCCATACAAACTTAATACCAAAATAAATTATGAAAAATTTAGTTTTCTACCTTAATATCGATATTATTCGGATTAAGATTTTACTTTTAAAGGGTCCCCATCGCAAGGTTTTCCAAAATATTCATTCGAAATGAAATAAAACGGAGAAATATTTTTTCATTGAAAATTTTATTTGAATGTGCCAAATGTGTACGACCTTATTTTGATGTTGTTTTTTGTTCACGTTCTATTGTCGTCAATTCCACGTGTTTGCAAAATTATGTGCTTAATAAAACTACCTAGCTATATTTGTAGTTATTTTTTTAATTAAAAAAATATTTAATTATTACCTACCAAGTTTTTATACAGCAAAAAATCATGAAAACAAAATAAAAGTAACGTGGGATCGTCAGAACGGTACTTTTGGTAGTATGTACGGGAAAATGTACTAGGTAATTATTTAAAAAAATAATACAATAAAATGAGGTTATTATAGAAACAAAACAACGCAATAAAAATATACGCACTTATCAAAATCTAGGGTTTTTATTATTTATTATTACTATCTGTTAACCGCGGTTTCAGTCACATAAGCCCCTTTTCGAATCTTCCTTCTTATCGGATCACATAAATAACACACTTAAATATCAGGAGCTCTATTTTTGAATCGCTTTTGCCTCTTCGAGCGATTTAAATATATAGCACGATTTCTGAAGATTTTCGTTCGGGATCGGCAATTTTTCTATGTGAATCACTCGACCGCAACGAGTGGTCTCGATCACTTGCCGCAGGAGTCCGACATCGAAGAGCGATTCAAAAATAAGGGCCCAGCTCTCCAGCAGTTTAGGTTGTGCGTTGACCTATCAAGACAAAGCCTTCTAAAGACACAAAATGTCATAACTTTAACTTATTTACGCTTGTCTTTTTTTTCTCTATTGTATTTTAATTTTTTGTGTGTTTTTAATAAATAAATGCTGCACTTATTTACTGAACTTGCTATATAGGTTAGCAAGTTAGGTCAAAAATGGCGATTATCTGCATCATGCTCAGTAGTCTTAGCTTAGACCGTTCATTTTCCGTAGTAACCTTGGATAAGGTTATTCCTTCCATAGCTGGTAATACGGCTAAAATAATTATATAGACCGAAAACGAAACAAAAGACCAAAATTACCGATAGACGTAATATGGTTGATATCTTTCACTATGACATGAAGTTTTAAAGTTAATAGACAGGGGCAAACGTAACATAAGCTTAGTCACCTGTTGATCGTCGTTTATAAGTAAGGGGGATGGTAATTAATTACATATTTCTATTTCCGCCCTCAGTACAGCCAACTTCACCGACACAGACACGTACGAAGGCATAGCGTACCCCCCCAAACTAAACACGTCGAAGCCAGTAAACATCTACCGAGTGGGCATTTGTAGGAGTTTCCCTATGACCTCGTGTGGAACCACCACGTCTGAATACGGCCCTGACGCGGTGGTCTACAAGATGAACAGGGCTGCATTCAGGGAACGGACCCTGTGTAATAGCCAGGGGTTCTGTCCTAATGGCTTGATGGATATGTCTTCTTGTTTTTATGGTAAGTTCTCTAATTAAAGTTTCATGGAGAGGAAGAATATTAGAATTAGAATAGAAAATAGTTGTATAGAGTTGAAAACTTTTTTGGCTAGCGTCGTAATATTTTTATTAGATATGCCCGCGATTTCGTCCGCCTAACTTTTTTGAAAATATAGCCTTATAAATATAGCTTTCCCCAATAAATGGACCAACCACTGAAAGTTTTTTTTTAATCGGACCAGCAGCGGTTTCTGAGATTAGCGCGTTCAATCAAACAAACTCTTCAGTTTAATAGGTACTTAATATTAGTAAAGAAATCTCTATCTATAAGTTTAGTGTAAAAAGCTGTACCTATGTAATTTTGTAATTATCAGTGCAAAAATAGCATGTAGGTACGTTTGGATAGAGAAGCCACATCAGGGAAACCCACCCCGTTAATTATTAGGTATGGAAATATTTTAGTAGCCTAAATCCTGGAATTTGTAGTATCCTTTATACCGAGTTTTACCAATTTGGCTCCTCAATTTAAGCATCTGGATTGAAGAGTCACCTTAGAACTCGGGGAGTATTTTGAATCTTTTTGATAATTGTGTAAGTACGAAGTTTACTAACAAATATGTACCGGGTTTTAATTGAGACCTGGGAAAATGTAAAAATATAAGTACCAATCGTGTTAGTTTAAAAAGTTTCAATACGTACATATAAGTGTGTTTCCCTAAAAATAGAATATTTAATGATTATTGTGAAACGATTAGTCAATCAATTGCTTCATTTTGTAGTTCCCTGCTTAATATTACATGAGTGAAATCGAAATAACGTTTACGCATTTAATTAGGCATTTAGCAGTAGATAATAATCAGCTTAATTCTAGCATACTAATAATTAGTAGGCGTTAGTAGGCTGCTTATTATGTTAATGAAAATTGAAAATAATCGCCAAACTTTGGATTTTACCGCTGCTTTCAAAAGGGTGTAACGTTGTACACGTACAATGGTAGAATTATATATTAAATAGGCTAAAATATATAAAAAATAAACAATTTAAAACATTTAATTTAAATAATTAATAACAAAATATAATAAAACTAAAATAATTAAACTAAATAACTTAAAACTTTAAACAATTACCTTAAAAACTAATATTAAAAACCTAAAACTTAAACTGAAAATACCTTAACCTAAACTATATTTAACCTACATAATTAAAACTATATCCTGCAGTTATTAATAAACATTATGTTCTTAAAACGTCACTGGAGTTGGTCAACTCAAGCATCATGTTTAGTTGCGCGGTTGTACTGCGACATTCCAATCGGCAGGCTATTGTTTCGAGCGCGGCGACAACGGGAGCCGTGACGTAGATTCTTGAACCTCGTCCATTCGTAATTTGATTCGCATCAAGGACACACGCAGCTCTTCTCAGCGCGGGTCCATATAATATACGTCCCTATATTAGCGAATACAATAATCCAGTTGCAGTGGTACAAATAGAAATTATACCTAATAACATCAATAAGTGATTTTAAAACCCGAAATTCGGTAAGTGGC
Organism: Idaea biselata; assembly: GCA_958496205.1. Classification (NCBI taxonomy): domain Eukaryota; kingdom Metazoa; phylum Arthropoda; class Insecta; order Lepidoptera; family Geometridae; genus Idaea; species Idaea biselata. Next base: position 3,015,772 of record OY292400.1, on the reverse strand, counting down.
GAACATTTCGTACTAACAGCATAGGAATTATTATTTTGGTTTTGTTTTAGGTAAATGCTTCATTGTAATTTAAAATACACTTTTTATTGTTTTATAATGTGGGGAATAGTGGTAGATATTATATTTGATTGTATGTATTCACGCTAAATTGTATGGATGTGTTCCGTTATGTACAAATTTACTACCCACATGTTTTTAACAAAGTCGTTAATTCAATTAATTTTTCATTCCCGTATTTAAATATTCATTTTAACTTTTATCAGAATCTCTGTTCTCGTAAACCATCAGCCACAGTCATTGCCTACTAGGTAAAGTTAGGTGCTTCCTCATCCTCATCATCTTCATCTCGTCATGGGCGTGGCAGACTGTGGTTGTGGTCACTGTGTGAATATTATTCTAACACTGGACGATATTCCAGGGTTCCAGATTACCGCTCAGGAATACGCTTCAAGATCTTCATTCAAGTTTCAACCTACCGAAACGTAAAGCAGTTCACTGACCCGGCAACCACCTACACCACCTAGGCCATCGGACATTCCCCGGACTTTCCAGGATAGTACCTAACTTACGAGCCAGTGAAAGTGGAACCACGGGTTAGGGCTAAGAACCACCCCTGTATTTTTTTTAATTAAATTAATGTTAACCTTTTAGTGTGAAACCATTGTCTTATTTTAATCCTGCCAACACTAAACCGTTACACTGGCGCCATAACGTGGTTTATTTACTTATATTTGTCTCTTTAGTTTATTTCTTTTTTTTTTTTTTTTTTTGGTAAATATGCCCGTGGTTCTATTTCCTATAGTAGTTGCATGTCTGTGAGCTTTATTTGTTTTTTTTTGTTTTGTGAAACGTTTTTTATTTTTGGTTGCCAGCAACTGAGGTGTAGCATTGGTATTATTTAGTTTAAAATAATTTAATTTCAAATTCTTAACGATCGCAACATATTTAAACTCACCCGCAATAAAATTGTTAAAAATCTATGTTGCAGTCAGTAATTCCGTTTTTTTTAAAAGTGACTAGTTCTTGTTCCTTCTGTATCTGATTCATCGGTGTTGCACATCAGTTGCCATTAATAGCTTTTTTTTATTTTCTTTTGGTTTGGTGCTTATTTTTTTTTTAATTTCATTCATCTTCATCAAAAAAAAATTCACCACTAATTTTCATCCAACTATCATTTTCATAATCAACCAAAACGTACATTATAGCTTTTGTTGCATTTGTAAAGAACAGAGAAAACATCAATTTCATCATTATAATACATAGTTCGCCATTTGCTGACTTTCGGTGTATAGTTTTTTTTCCAATCTTTCAAACATGGCTTTTGCTATTAAATTTTTGTCTCTACAAAAAACCGAACTGGAGTACGAGGTTGCGATTAGAGGGTCCACTCCCGAATCCACTGTAATAGAACTCCGGAAACAAATTGTTAAGTTAGTCACAGCTTTTCCATCAGAGGATATTTTATGTTCACCCATAGATGCCAATGAAGACCTTAAGGGAGTGTCAAATGTTTTGACCAAAATCAAATTAGGTCTTGAATCATGCGTCGACCGTAATAGTGTTCTAAAAATACAAAATTTGCTTAGTCACTTATATCACAGACTGAACAGGATTAGTCGTAGCGACACTGACGCGACTGCTTATGATGCTTGTGTTGACCTTTTTCAAAAATATTTAAAGCAAATTGAAGTTTTGAGAGAAAAATATATAGCAGGCCCGCTAATAAGTACACCGAGCATCGAAACTCCTACCGTCAACCCCATTAATGTCACGGTTTCTTGCGATCGTTCATCAAGTGACATCGGTAAACTCAAGTACGATGGCAAAACTTGCGTTCGTTCCTTCATCCAAAGGGCAAATGAATATAAAATCGCACGTAACATTTCCGGCGAGAAATTACTTTCTTACGCTACCGAAATATTTACAGGGGACGCGCTTCACTGGTTTCGTAGCAACAGAGAGCTCATTTCAGATTGGGATAATCTTTTAGCTATCTTAAAGAATGATTTTGATAAGTCTGATTATGATTATAGACTTTTATCGGAAATACGTTCCAGAACACAGGGCGAGACAGAAAACATAGTCATTTACTTGTCAATTATGTCGGGTTTGTTTTCGCGTTTGACGAAAACTCTTTCAGAAGAAAATAAGTTGGAAATCCTTCTACACAATATCCGCCCCTGTTACTCATCCCTATTAGCTTCCACCTCAGAAATAAAATCAATTATCGAACTGAGATCTCTGTGCTCCAATTTTGAGAAGGTACAGGCACGTCTGTCTTATTTTCGCGAACCACCTGGTCCTTCATCAGATACCCTAGCACCAGAATTCGCGTATTCTAGATCAAAACCTTTAATAAAAACACACAATCAAAACAGTAACTTCTCTTATAACAACAACAAATCATATACTAATTATAATCAACATAAAACAGGCAATAATAATCAGCATAACTTAAATCATAAATATGTACATGCCATAGATACAGATAAGCATCGTTATTGCCCTAGATGTCGCTCTAATTCTCATGGCTTACGCCAATGCACAGGAGATAAATCGGACATTTTTTGCTTTGTCTGTGGGAAAAAGGATGTTAAAACACCTCAATGCCCAGATTGCCTTAAATCAAGAACTGGTAAACCAAATCCAAAAAACTAGTTGCTCAGAACTGTAGCAATAGCAGCAAGTTTAATAAAGACGATTGGCAAAAATGGTTACAAACTATTTCCAATTTTTTCAAAATTTATAAAGTTGCTTCAGTTCTGTCCAGCAAACCCTTAGATGATTCCAGGCCTTATGCATCAGTAAAAATTAATGATATTATTATTTCAGGGTTGTTAGATTCAGGTTCAGCCGTAACTATTATAGGCAACAACACACATGATATCCTATTGAACAAAGGACTTCAAGTGAATTCTAATATCCTTGGCTCTGAATTTCTTGTTGCCGCAGGAGGCCAAAAATTGCGTCCAATTGGTTCTATGAATCTTCCCATTCATTTTGAGGACCAATTTCATTTAGTTCAGGCATTAGTTGTACCTGAAATTGAAACCAACCTTATTTTAGGCATCGATTTTTGGCGCATATTTCAAATTTGTCCCAAATACCTTCACTCCATTAGAATAGGAAATTTTGATAATAATGTAGCTTCCATCGATATTAACAATAGCTATTTACAAAATTATAAAACCCTTGATGAGTCACAAAAAGTTTTGGCCGATAATGTTATTAGTCAGTTTGAGGAAATTTCTTTTAAAGTAAAAGGTTTGGGCAACACTAACATCATTACGCACCGAATTGACACTGGTGACACTCAACCTATTCGACAGCGTTACTACAGAATGTCACCTGAAAAGCAGCGTATTCTTGTGGAGCAGGTAGACGAAATGCTTAGCCTCGATGTTGTCGAACCTTGTGAGAGTGCTTGGTCTTCTCCAGTGCTGATCGTTACAAAAAAGAACGGTGAGCCTCGTTTTTGTCTCGACAGTCGCAAATTGAACTCGGTCACGAAGAAAGACGCATATAATCTGCCATACGTTTCAGAGATATTGGATAATCTTCGCGATGCTCGTTATCTCTCCAGCATTGATTTATCCAAAGCGTTTTGGCAGATTAATATCCATCCCGATGACCGAGATAAAACTGCCTTCTATGTCCCAGGACGGGGTACGCTTAGATTCAAGCGCACAGCATTTGGTCTGACCAATGCCCCAGCCACTCAACAGCGTCTGGTGGATTCATTGTTCGGGGATTCCGAGCAAAGAGTCTTTGTATTTCTCGATGATATAATTTGCGTAAGCGAGGACTTCAACAGCCACGTATCACTGCTTTTACGTGTGCTGAATAAGCTTAAACAAGCAAACCTCACCATAAACCTCGAAAAATGTAATTTCTTTAGAGACCGACTTAAATATCTCGGTTACGTTGTTGATAGTGGTGGCTTGAGAACTGATCCTGAAAAGGTGCAGGCTATCATCCAATACCCTACACCTGCCTCTAAAAAGGACGTTAAACGGTTTTTAGGCACTGCTACATGGTACCGTCGTTTTGTGCCCAATTTTAGCACAATAGCTGCTCCGTTGAACGCACTGACGTCGAGCAAAAAGACTGCCCCTCCTTTTAAATGGACTGACGAAGCCAACAACGCATTTTTAAAGTTGAAGGAATGCCTTGTATCAGCACCAGTCTTATCTTGTCCGGACTATAACCTTCCGTTTGAGGTACATACGGACGCTAGCAATTATGGTATCGGTGCAATGCTTACCCAAAACATAAACTCCAAAGAACATCCGATTGCGTATATGAGCAGATCTCTCTCCGCTGCAGAGAGGAATTATAGTATCACTGAGCGGGAGGCATTGGCTGTTTTAACTGCTCTTGAGCATTGGAGGTGCTATTTGGAAAATGGTAAGCAGTTCACTGTATACACCGACCATAGTGCGCTTAAGTGGTTCTTGTCCTTGAGCAATCCGACAGGTAGGCTAGCTCGCTGGGGCGTACGCTTATCTTCCTTTGATTTTGAGATAAAGCATCGCCGCGGCTCCGACAACGTCATTCCCGATGCACTTTCTCGCGCAATACCAGTGAGTGCCATTAGTACATCAAATTCTTTTAAAACAACTTTAGATACATGGTACAAAACTAATTATAATGGTTGCATCAACAATCCACAAAATTATCCAAATTTTATAGTTAAAAACAATTCCTTGTACCGCCTGACTAAGGAAAAGTGTCAGCTTAACTCAGAGTTTGCATGGAAGGAGGTGATACCTAGCGAACTGCGTGATCAGGTAATATTTGAAAACCACTCCGAGCCTATAGCCGGACATTTAGGAATTTTTAAAACGTACAGACGCCTTGCCTTGCGCTATTTTTGGCCAGGTATGTACAAGGACGTAGTGAAGTTTATTTCGTTGTGCGATAAATGTCTTTCTTACAAAACTCAAAATCACTCAACGTTAGGTGAAATGGGACGACCGAAGCAATGCTCACGTCCATTTCAAATGATCTCCATTGATTTGATGGGTCCTCTACCTATAACTCGTAAACAAAATTCTTACATTTTCGTAGTCACATGTTGCTTTTCCAAATTCTGTTTAATTTATCCTATAAGACAAGCCACTTCACAAATTGTCACTAAAATTTTAGAAGATTCCGTATTTCTCGTTCACGGAGTCCCTCAAACAGTTTTTCTTGACAATGGCACACAATTTACCAGTAATCTTACAGAGAGTCTATTTAAAAAATATAACATTCCTAATGTATTTTTTACGCCTAAGTACACACCTCAAATAAATACAGTTGAACGGTACAACAGAACTATAATCACTTGCTTGTCAACCTTCGTAGATGATGACCATAGATCTTGGGACACTAAAATTCCATCGGTCCAATTCGCTGTCAATAATTCCGTTAACGAGGCCACTGGTTTTACACCGTCTTTTCTTGTGTATGGTAGGGAGTTGGTAACTTGCGGCACACACTACGTTGACAACGACTTGGACAAAGATGTTATTTTTCTACCTCGCGACTTATACGCCGAAAATTTGGGCTATTTGTCAAAAATATTTGATGATGTGCAATTTAAACTTTGGCAGGCTCATACAAAGAACACGAGCCATTATAATTTAAGGCGGAAGCCAGCAGAATTTAATATTGGAGACATTGTCATGAAAAAAACATATGTTTTGAGTGACAAAGACAAATATTTTAGCAAGAAGTTGGCACCAAAATATATAAAATGTCGCGTAATTGGTAAAAAGTCTTCCTTAGTATATAATTTGGCTGATATGTCAGGTAAAGATATTGGTACTTGGCATATTAAAGACATTAAAATAGCAAATACCTACTAAAACTTAATTTAATTGTAATTATTGTATGTACCCAGTAATAGTTGGAATACCCATTGCAATAAAAGTAACATCTTTAGCATAAAAAAAAAATGTTTGTTTAAGTTGGTCAGAAGAATTGCTGCTTCAACTTATTTTTGATTGTGTGTGGCCATAGTATTTTAAATTAAACTTACTACGGCTGATTGATAGTGAATAGCATGATATAGATGTTTATAAGATGATGAATGAAAGATTAAAACAAATGTGTCACTAAGTTATGCGGATTTTATTCATTAAGAAGAATAAAATCCTTTAGTAAGCGAGGGGGTATTGTAACGTTGTACACGTACAATGGTAGAATTATATATTAAATAGGCTAAAATATATAAAAAATAAACAATTTAAAACATTTAATTTAAATAATTAATAACAAAATATAATAAAACTAAAATAATTAAACTAAATAACTTAAAACTTTAAACAATTACCTTAAAAACTAATATTAAAAACCTAAAACTTAAACTGAAAATACCTTAACCTAAACTATATTTAACCTACATAATTAAAACTATATCCTGCAGTTATTAATAAACATTATGTTCTTAAAACGTCACTGGAGTTGGTCAACTCAAGCATCATGTTTAGTTGCGCGGTTGTACTGCGACATTCCAATCGGCAGGCTATTGTTTCGAGCGCGGCGACAACGGGAGCCGTGACGTAGATTCTTGAACCTCGTCCATTCGTAATTTGATTCGCATCAAGGACACACGCAGCTCTTCTCAGCGCGGGTCCATATAATATACGTCCCTATATTAGCGAATACAATAATCCAGTTGCAGTGGTACAAATAGAAATTATACCTAATAACATCAATAAGTGATTTTAAAACCCGAAATTCGGTAAGTGGCGAACATTTCGTACTAACAGCATAGGAATTATTATTTTGGTTTTGTTTTAGGTAAATGCTTCATTGTAATTTAAAATACACTTTTTATTGTTTTATAATGTGGGGAATAGTGGTAGATATTATATTTGATTGTATGTATTCACGCTAAATTGTATGGATGTGTTCCGTTATGTACAAATTTACTACCCACATGTTTTTAACAAAGTCGTTAATTCAATTAATTTTTCATTCCCGTATTTAAATATTCATTTTAACTTTTATCAGAATCTCTGTTCTCGTAAACCATCAGCCACAGTCATTGCCTACTAGGTAAAGTTAGGTGCTTCCTCATCCTCATCATCTTCATCTCGTCATGGGCGTGGCAGACTGTGGTTGTGGTCACTGTGTGAATATTATTCTAACACTGGACGATATTCCAGGGTTCCAGATTACCGCTCAGGAATACGCTTCAAGATCTTCATTCAAGTTTCAACCTACCGAAACGTAAAGCAGTTCACTGACCCGGCAACCACCTACACCACCTAGGCCATCGGACATTCCCCGGACTTTCCAGGATAGTACCTAACTTACGAGCCAGTGAAAGTGGAACCACGGGTTAGGGCTAAGAACCACCCCTGTATTTTTTTTAATTAAATTAATGTTAACCTTTTAGTGTGAAACCATTGTCTTATTTTAATCCTGCCAACACTAAACCGTTACAAGGGTAATGATTTCAAATGGTCCCATAAGATTTTTGTGGTTTCTTCTAATCGGAGGGCGCGTTCTGAAACCACACTAAAATCATAGTTGTAAGTCGACGTTTCAGAATTATCATGCTCCCAATATACAATGCTTCGATTGAATATATGAATTAAATTAAAAGGTAACCTATAAGAAAGCTGAAACCTCTAGAGAGAAAAAAAAACAAAATTCACGGTCCGGGAGGAGGTATCAAGCACCTTTAATATTACTTAATTCAATTTTTATTTACTGTGTGTTTTTTTATTTTTTCCAGGTCTTCCGCTTGCGTTGTCGAAGGGTCACTTTCTTGACGGCGACGAACAAATGTTCGATCGTATCGAAGGCCTAAGACCTGATCAAACTAAACATGACAGCCATCTAGTTATTGAACCTGTGAGTACATTACATACTTATAATACTATTCTAGTCTAATAAATTTATACCAAAGATCACTTGATTTCCAGTAGGGTTTTAAATAAGTACATATATAATAATCATTGTTTATGATTATTATATATGTACTTAATTATCTGTTTTATGTTTGGAAAAAAATATCATTAATATAGTTTAAGAAAAGCACTGGACCAAATAGCGTACCTTGAGGGACGCTTCAAATGATACTATTATGAAAGTTGAACAATTAGCCATGTTTAAGAGGATAGCCTCCATTCTCTTTCTCCATACAAACGTAGTTTAAATTTTCCTCCCTGGATAAAGACATTAGAGCTAATATGTTTATGCCATAAAACTTATATCTGTCATGACTATGCATCTACCTTTTTATTTTTTTCATGTTTTTTTAATTTTTATTATTATTTTAATTAGAAAATAAAAAAAATAAAAAGGTAGATGCATTGTCATGACAGATAATATAGGTTTTATGGCATAAACATATTTGCTATAATGTCTTTATCCAGGGAGGAAAATTTAAACTACGTTTGTATGGAGAAAGAGAATGGAGACTATCCTCTTAAAAGTTTACTTTTTTGTTACATGCTAACTGTGCCCCATGGTTTTATTTGCATAGGTCGGGAATTATTTCGGAGTAACATAGCCTAAGTATGTTTATCTTATTCCGGGGCTTTCTACATAAGCTTTCTCTTCATAAGTCGATACCAAGATTAAGTTTATTTTTGCATGAAAAATGATTTTCGTTTTTAATTTAAATTAGTATTAGTTATAGATATATTTGATTTTCTTTTAAGTAGAATATAAATTTTCAGAAAATAGGTTTAACCCTAGAAACGTCGCTCTCTCTTCAAGTGAACATCGCGCTCGGGGATCTCAACTACAGTGCTAACGCGAAGCCATTCTCAGATATTGTCCTGCCTGTCGCTCATTTCCAAATTGTAAGTATTTAACCGACTTAAAAAAGGAGAATGTTCTCAATTCGACTCGTACCTATAATTGTGTGTTAGAAGGGATCTGTAAAAGTCTCAAAACGTTGAGCATTGAAACAATGCTAAAAGTAATAAAGAACACGCGATTAAAGCTGAAAAAATGAGTTTAATTTTAATGTCTGTCTGTTTTTGTTCCAGAAACAACCTCGGTTACCCGACATAGCAATACAAGCGTTAACACTTATGTATATTACAATGCCAAAATTATTGTTAATAGTTAATATATTATGTTTTATTATGGGAATAGTATTTTTAGGTTACTCTTTAAGGCTTATATGTGTATTTCATAGTAATAATAAACTCAGAACTAATTTCTTAGACGTAAGTTCAATAGACACAAAAACTAAAGTACATACTCCTTTGATAGTAAAATGACAATGGGATATATTCTCCAAAAACATTTCCCATACGTAGTCCATTTAGTTATTTACCCCCGAACTTATAAACGATGACTAAGTTTATGTAACGTTTGTCTTTGAAGTTTTAAAGTTAACAGACAGAGGCAAACGTTACATAAACATAGTCAACGTTTATAAGTAAGAGGATTAGTATTCTATTGAATGTAAGTGCATTTCTAAAAATATGTTTCAAGAAAACATTTAATTTCACGGTAGGTACCTTTTTGGGGTTGTATTTTTTTTGTTAAATTGTTCTCGTTTAGGTATTTGGTAATTTTAGGTAGGTAGGTAAGTAAATTACAACTTTTGCAAGCTGCTAGCCTTGGATTGTGATTAAACATATTTAGCTAATGTGTAAATATAAGTATTTAGAAGATTTAGGGTAATTTATAGAAAACAATCGAATTATATTTCAAAAACAATAAGACTGATATTATTCAATCACATAAAATGTATCAAACGAGTTTGACTGTCTGTATGGATAACTAGCTGCGTTCTGCGGTATCGCCTGCGTAAGTCCCGATCCCGTGGGAATATCAGGATCAAAAGTAGCCTATAATGTTACTCCTCGTTTTTTACTTTCGGAGCCATTTCGGAGCCTATTCGTTTCAAATAGAGAAACAAATAAATATTTCCTCTTTATAATATTAGTTTTTATAATAATTTAAGAACTGTTATGCAATCTGGAATTAATAAAGTACTTATTAAGTTATTATAAGTTTTAATATAATTGAGTACCTACAAGCAATTTAAAATAATTCGAAATATATACTAAATACAAAATGAGATAATACTTTCATTACGATCAAGTTTCTTTCGGAATATCCGGTGGCAAGAAAAATGCGACAACCACCCCATCTGCAAAAGTAAAATGACGTTCAAATCGAGTCTTAGTCGAAAAACAAACAGGGGATATGCATAATCTCAATTATTTACTCCCGGAAAGCGAGGGGTAGGTACATGTTTGAACCCTGACACGGGGACGGTTTCGATGATGCATTTCTTCTTGTAAAATATTATATCGCTATAATTTTCACTAAGATCATCTAGATATATCACTCGAACCATTTCGAAAGCAATGCTCGACGACTGCACTGCGGTCGATGCTTTGACGACCTCGGTGGCGCGTCGTGCGAAAGCGCGACTGCAATGCAGGAGGTTGCGGGTTCGATTCCCGCCGGGTGCAAGTATTTATGCTTAAAAAATAAATATTTGTGTCTGGTCTGGGTGTCCCTCTATGTATAATAATATGTATTTATTTACAAAAGAAAAATAAATATAAGTATTATATCCGTTGTCTAGTCACCGTAACACAAGCTTAGTCGCTTACCACGGGGCTAGATGGCGCTGTGTGTTGTTCGGAGAATTTATTTATTTATTTAATGCTAACGCCAACAATGACCGAAGATCGTAATAAGTGGCGATCTAGCGTATCAGGAGTGCCGATCGCTAATAGGGTAATGCGCCGGGAAATGATGATGGTCTAGCTAGGATATACAATTGTCTACTATATAAAAATAAGTCGGGTTTTCCTTCCTGACGCTATAACTCCAGAACGCACGAACCGATTTCCACGGTTTTGCATTCGTTGGAAAGGTCTCGGGCTCCGTGAGGTTTATAGCAAAGAAAATTCAGGAAAAATTTAATTATCTATAATTTATAAGGCAAAACAACGTTTGCCGGGTCAGCTATTTAGTATAATATTTTCGTATTGGCCGTGTAGCCCCAGCATAGAATAGGGTTATCCCATCTCTTCCCGTGGGTGTCGTAAAAGGCAACTAAGGGTTTAGGGAGGACTAGCAAAAATTAAGATCTCCCCACGCGGTGGCGGATAAACTGCTTGGTCCTTAGAAGGGTTGATGTCAGGCAGGCGGCCGGCCGTAAAAATATTGCCAAATCTATTAGCAGAAGGTATGGTCAATGATGACTTACTTACTGCGCCAACTCCAAATATTTGGGGTTTAGCGGACCCCGGGCTCCCGAGAGGGATGCAACCGGGAACATCGCTCGGATGAGAGAGAGCATAATATCTTCATATCTCTCTTACCTAACAAATTGGCAGCCATCAAGTAGAAGGTGGTTGAGCAGTCAGAGATGATGAACAAGCCAACTACATTCACGCAAAAGACACCAGTCAAGCGTGCAACCATCACGCCAAGGCAAGCTGCCATACCACTGAAATAGTAAGTAATATATAAGAATTACTTAGTTTACGTGTATTACGAGTAGGTTTATAAAAATAAACTATACGGTTTTGCAGACAATGGAAACAGAAGAATAATAAAAACGATGTTTTATTATTGACTTTTATCTCACTTCATCTTGTGGCGGACGCCCACAGAACCAAATAGATGGCGTAACCAGTACAATCCTAAATCGCACTAACAACATTCTTTCCGATATAAGCTGATATAGAACTCTCGACGATACATCGTCGGGCCGCGGTCTACCGGGCAAAACCATCTGCCCAGTGGAAGATTTTCCCTTTCCAGGTACACACCATTTCGTACCTCCAAAATCTTTTTGGTCTAAGATGTACCACGCTCATCCAAAAGAATGATGAAGAAGAATATTCTCATTCGTCATTTGGTCGTACACGGTACCACACGCTTGTCAGTATTTTACCAGTTTCCATAGAATCTCAAACTTTGTTCCGTTAAAATGTTCTCCTGTGCGAGCTGTAATTCATCTTTTCTGGAGGGTGCGCAATGCAGTGTTTGCAAGCTCTACTTCGACTTCCCATGTTCGGGTATCACCGAAACCGGATACCGCAAACTGGGTGAGAGGAAGGGCACGTGGCGCTGTCCGCAGTGCAAATCCAGTCCACGTCCCTCACCGTCACCATCGCCTGCGGCAACTTCACCTATGCCTAATCTTCAGCTTGACAACATGCAAAACCAGCTAAGTGTAATTACTCAGAAGCTGGCTCCTTTGTCCACGTTAGCTGAGGATGTCAAGGCCCTGCGCTTGGAGGTGATCAGTCTGAGGGAATCGTTGGAGATGGCGCATGGACTTATTGAGAAGTTTTCCGGTTCAGTTAAAAATCTCGAAACCAGAGTGGGTAAGGTAGAAAGCCTCGTTAACACTGTTCCGGAGTTTCGGTCTGAAATAGACCACTTGAGACAACAACTGGAGGAGAGAGATCAATGGGCCCGCTCTAACAATGTTGAGATACGCGGTGTTCCATTGAAGAAAAACGAGAACCTGTTTACCATAGCTGAGAAAATCGGTAAGATCGGAGATTGCAATGTTAAAAAGGAAGACATTAATTATATTGCAAGAATTCCTACGAGAGTGCCTAATACAGAGAAACCTATTATCATAGCTTTTAATAATAGATATAAAAAGGAAGAGTTTGTGTCGCTGTCCCGTCAGAGCAAGAAATTGCTCCTGTCTAATTTGGGTTTTATCAGTGACAAGCAATTTTATGTAAATGATCATTTGACACAGCATAATAAAGAGCTTCTATCCAAGGCAAAATCTTTGGCGAAGGAACACAATTTTCGATACGTTGTCACGTAGTGTGACATAAGTCTGAAGACTTATCCTTAATCTTAGATAAATAGGTAAGAAAAACTAATATATGATAATTACAATCCGGTTTAATAAAAAAAACATAAATATACAAATAGCGACATCTGTGTATGGTCGATGGCGCGATAGCTTATTTAGGTTCTTAAAAAAATCTAATACAGCTGTTATTGAGATCGAATCGTTTTGGAAACGCCACTCGGGCGCGATAGATGTCGTTGCCTTACCCGTTTGAACCTAGTTTACAAGAGAAAGGTATTTTCTAGAAAGTGCAAGGACTGCACTTTTGTCCTCGGGCGAACTGTGAGAACCCCGTAGTAGCTCTGCGTAGGATTGTTCGTGTGCTGCACCTTCCTCTTTTCATCGTAGAAATAAGACGGAACGGACGTATATTCGTTGTAATACAGAAATTGTCTGATACGTATAATTTACCGACCCAACTCCCCTGTATTGGTAAGCGCTAAATTCTAAGATAATCTAATGTTGTTTTCTTTGCATTTTCAATAAAAAAAAGGAACAAGAAAGATGGACAGCGAGCCGACTACGTACTCAAGCCCGGAATTTCTCGCCTCGTGTCCTTAAGATCTAGACTTATAGTACTGTCTTAAACCAAACTATTTAATCGATAGTACAATCGTTTTGTGCTTATTGATTTGATTTGTTAAACAATTACATTGATTTTTGGTGGCAAAGGTTGCGACCACGTGCTACGCCGTGACTCTAATCAGTGGATTGTAGGATGAATTCAGTGCCTAGTTCTAGCAAATACAGTTTCTGTATCTGGCAGTACTGACTGTGCAATGTGCCTAATTACAATAATTTAAATAATTAAACTAAAGCATAATCAATTGAGTATATATATTTTCAGTGCCGGGCACGGGCAAATTTAGTGTTGTCAACTGGTTATTTTAATTTAACAATGTACTTATTATGTGATAAACTAACCTAAAATTTATGCCTTCCGCTGCGAACTGTGTGAACCCCCAAGGACAATCATTTAGTGAACTTTGTAAACTCATCTCTAGTGTTTTGGCGTTTCACACAGTAAGGCCCACCGAAACCTTACTCATTTTCTCGACTGGTGTATTTCCAGGGAACTACGTTCGGGCTGAGAAGTCTTGAAACACCTATCAAAGACACTCTAACTAGACTACCTACAGATTTCCAGCCGAACTATGGGAGCGATGAAGTTGGAGCTTGGCATAGGCCACCGTCCTGAACAGTGACTGGCAAATCATTCATACATAATAATATTCTACCCATACTACTACAGGAATCGTCACCACTTTAAGATGAGTCCCCTTTCTTAGTTTAATTTACTGTACGTACCAGAATCTGTAGAGAGAGAGCTAACGTCATGCATCAATCTTTGGCATCGAACCGTTTCTAAAAACATGACCCCAGCTTAACTCGGGAACAAGTCTCATGTCTTCTTTTCTAAATTAATTCTTTTGCTTACCTACTCAATGTAATTTAAATCCAACCTTATCTGTAAAGCTCATCAAGCCCCTTTAATTCATTCATAACATCTGTTCTTAAAACTAGACACTAGATAACTTAACTAAATTACATCTTATAAACTAAACTTAAACTAAATAAACCTAGCTTAGCTACTTATTATTATAAACTAACTATTTAGTTTATCTATCTAACTGTATTAGATTATATTAGGTTTATTTCTCAATAAATTATTATGTCACTATCTAACCGGTCTTAGAATCTTATTTCAACGTTCCCCATCTCAATCACCGGATAGGTAGGCGACATATTGGCGCCCCTTACGTGGTTCTAGATTGATGTAGGCTGTCCCTTTTGGCTACCTCTCTGCGGTTTCTGGTACAGTTAGGACATGATGTCCTTGGTGATGGTATTTTTTTTTTTTCATACTGTGTATACTAACATAGCTTAAGATAGTGGCATAGATTAAGTAAAACTTGTAACTTAAAATCTTAAATAGGTAGGTCTAACCCTAACCACCCTCAACCCCCACCCAACCATACCCCTGATAATTCTCATTTAAACTAATAAACCTTAAAACAATGTTATTGGAATCAGGGCTTGAGTACGAGGCGCGTATACGTGCTGCTACATCAACATCTATCGCCTAGGAACTACGTAGGTTAATAGATTTCTATACCTACTTAAGCGAAGTGAAAAAATGGACCCGCGTTCGTCTATCTTAAACAAAACTTAAAACTACATTTTAATGTACCCACGTTCATCTTTCTTATAAAAAACTTAAAACTAAATTTAATGTAAACAATGTGTAACTTGAAATATTTCTCTTTAGTGTGTACAGATTAATCTATGCTTAATTTCTGTAAAAATACAAACATACTAAAGTGCTGATCCTTAGAAACTTTTAACCCTTGAAAGGCCACTGGTCTTTAGAAACTTAACCCTTGCAAAACCACTCCTTTTTGTGGACTACTTACTTGAAACTTACCTTAGGTACTAATTAAAACTTTTAACTTGGCACTAATATACTAAAACTAATATTGCCACTTAATTCTGACATGGCAAACTTGAACAACCTACGCAGAGTGAACAACACCTTATCTCGTCTCCCTAAATGCAACTTAAATTGCATTTTTATATCTAAACTTAACTTGAAACTTTTAGCTTACAACTTATATACTAGGCAGTCATATACCTGGCTTCTAAAACTTATACTAGACTAGAAATATTGAAACAAACTAATACTATAAAATTCTTAAATAAAATACTTTATTAAACTAAATTAGGTACTTAATGCCTTGAGTATACAACTCAAGGTATCCTTAAGTATATACCTACTCATTTTGTACCTTGTACTAGGGACTTAATACCTTGAGTGTCTCTTACAGCTCAAGGTATGCATAAGTATACCTATTCTTATTTTATACTGTGGGTCTCCCTTGAACACCCAAGTATCTTAATTTCTACCCTCATTTTTTTTACCCCCTCGGACAATAACAGAAGGTTAGTTAATAGTAGTCCTAGAAGAACGGCAAATTAAAGGAATGGATTTCAGAACTGAAAAGAGACGATGGAATGTAAGAACATGAAAGAATGTTTATTTATTTAGTTAGGAAGTAGAAATGTCTTAGAATGACAAAGTAGGTTAAACTTAAACTCTAATTATAGCTTAGAATTAACTTAATAGGGCGGTTGAATAGCGGACTCTTTACCCAAAGCCTAAAACGCTAAACTTAAACTAAGGTACTCAATATCTGAGTCTCTCTTAAAACTCAGATATGTATGGTACTTAGTTTTATTCCTTTACTAAGGGTCTCTCTTAAAACCCTGGTAACTTGATAGGGCGGTTGAATAGCGGACTCTTTACCCAAAGCCTAAAACGCTACATACATAGTTACTAAGGTACCTACCTACAAAATATCATGAGTCTCTCTTAAAACTCTGGTATGTATGGTGGTACTTACTTTATTACTACGGGTCTCTCTTAAAACCCTGGTAAACTAATAAAAAAAAACACACGTACATTAACCCAAGCCACACTAAACACCCATCAACCAAAACGGCTTTGGTCAAAAACTTAATAACAGTGGTTGACCTTGTTTTTTTTATGATAGATAGCGGCGTCAAAAAGCTACGGATTTTGACACTGCCCGGAACCATAGATGATGAATGACAGTGACGAACGGAAGTAGAGGCATGGCAGGGCGCTGTGATTGGTAGAGCGTCAAAAGATTTTACCACAGAGTAGAAATCTTTTTTCCCCAGGCGGCGGGTAATGTCACGTAGTGTGACATAAGTCTGAAGACTTATCCTTAATCTTAGATAAATAGGTAAGAAAAACTAATATATGATAATTACAATCCGGTTTAATAAAAAAAACATAAATATACAAATAGCGACATCTGTGTATGGTCGATGGCGCGATAGCTTATTTAGGTTCTTAAAAAAATCTAATACAGCTGTTATTGAGATCGAATCGTTTTGGAAACGCCACTCGGGCGCGATAGATGTCGTTGCCTTACCCGTTTGAACCTAGTTTACAAGAGAAAGGTATTTTCTAGAAAGTGCAAGGACTGCACTTTTGTCCTCGGGCGAACTGTGAGAACCCCGTAGTAGCTCTGCGTAGGATTGTTCGTGTGCTGCACCTTCCTCTTTTCATCGTAGAAATAAGACGGAACGGACGTATATTCGTTGTAATACAGAAATTGTCTGATACGTATAATTTACCGACCCAACTCCCCTGTATTGGTAAGCGCTAAATTCTAAGATAATCTAATGTTGTTTTCTTTGCATTTTCAATAAAAAAAAGGAACAAGAAAGATGGACAGCGAGCCGACTACGTACTCAAGCCCGGAATTTCTCGCCTCGTGTCCTTAAGATCTAGACTTATAGTACTGTCTTAAACCAAACTATTTAATCGATAGTACAATCGTTTTGTGCTTATTGATTTGATTTGTTAAACAATTACATTGATTTTTGGTGGCAAAGGTTGCGACCACGTGCTACGCCGTGACTCTAATCAGTGGATTGTAGGATGAATTCAGTGCCTAGTTCTAGCAAATACAGTTTCTGTATCTGGCAGTACTGACTGTGCAATGTGCCTAATTACAATAATTTAAATAATTAAACTAAAGCATAATCAATTGAGTATATATATTTTCAGTGCCGGGCACGGGCAAATTTAGTGTTGTCAACTGGTTATTTTAATTTAACAATGTACTTATTATGTGATAAACTAACCTAAAATTTATGCCTTCCGCTGCGAACTGTGTGAACCCCCAAGGACAATCATTTAGTGAACTTTGTAAACTCATCTCTAGTGTTTTGGCGTTTCACACAGTAAGGCCCACCGAAACCTTACTCATTTTCTCGACTGGTGTATTTCCAGGGAACTACGTTCGGGCTGAGAAGTCTTGAAACACCTATCAAAGACACTCTAACTAGACTACCTACAGATTTCCAGCCGAACTATGGGAGCGATGAAGTTGGAGCTTGGCATAGGCCACCGTCCTGAACAGTGACTGGCAAATCATTCATACATAATAATATTCTACCCATACTACTACAGGAATCGTCACCACTTTAAGATGAGTCCCCTTTCTTAGTTTAATTTACTGTACGTACCAGAATCTGTAGAGAGAGAGCTAACGTCATGCATCAATCTTTGGCATCGAACCGTTTCTAAAAACATGACCCCAGCTTAACTCGGGAACAAGTCTCATGTCTTCTTTTCTAAATTAATTCTTTTGCTTACCTACTCAATGTAATTTAAATCCAACCTTATCTGTAAAGCTCATCAAGCCCCTTTAATTCATTCATAACATCTGTTCTTAAAACTAGACACTAGATAACTTAACTAAATTACATCTTATAAACTAAACTTAAACTAAATAAACCTAGCTTAGCTACTTATTATTATAAACTAACTATTTAGTTTATCTATCTAACTGTATTAGATTATATTAGGTTTATTTCTCAATAAATTATTATGTCACTATCTAACCGGTCTTAGAATCTTATTTCAACGTTCCCCATCTCAATCACCGGATAGGTAGGCGACAACGTCTGGGTCAAACACGCGAAAATTATGGCAAGAAAATCGGACTCTTCCCCCGTTATTTATATAAAATCAGCGAAAGATTTAGTAAAAATGTCTTAATTATTTTACTACAACTTATTATCTTTAAACGTTCGTTTGTTCTTATGTTTGTGTCAAAAAGTTTGAGAATAACTTGCTTGTTTAGTCCCTTTTGTTTGTCGGCCAGTTGTGAGGACGTCAGTCTATTAGCGCTCGTAAGCTATTGTCGCCCGCTACGGTTCCAACACGTATGTATCGTTGCTATAGTGAATATATTAGCGTGCGGCGAGTGTGCATTCAGTGCAGTGTCGCCTGCGCAAGCGCGCGGGCTGCCACGCACGGAGCGCGTGATAATTCAACTATCTTTTAGTTATTTTAAATTTACCCTATTTGATGCTACGAAACTGTCTTATTTTAATATTTTCTGTTTAAATTGCAAGTTTTTATGGGTTACTGTGGGTGTTGTGAAATTTATAACCCCATTGTTTCACTGCGCGACATGTTTTTATTACCTATATTATGGCAATATTTACTACCCGATGATTATTTTATATTTTTTACCAATTTATATTTTAATGTTAATAATATTGCGATTTGTACCCGTTTCTTTTATGATTACAAGGCTCGTATTTAGTAATTATTTTGATATTGTGTTCCTTATAAACAATGTTTGGTGATAAACTCAGTATTTATTACCAAAATTCGCGGGGGCTTCGCACGAAATCACATACTTTTAAACGTAACGTTGGTCTTTGTTCTTATGACATAATTGTAATAACTGAGTCTTGGCTACTCGATGGTATCTTTGATAGTGAGTACTTCGATGATAGGTACATAGTTTACCGCCGTGATCGTAACTATGCGGCGACTCGACAGAAGTACGGGGGTGGTGTTTTGATGGCGATCCGCCGGGATTTAGCCGTGGTCCACAGAACTGATTGGTATTGTTCGGCCGAGGATCTTTGGGTTAAGGTTTCTATGCGGCAAAGTGGTCGTTCTATTAGCAAAATTCATTTTTGTGCTTTGTACCTGTGCAATGAAAACTTGGGTAATTCTTTCAATACTCAACTCTCAAATTTCACAGACAACTTGTCGTTAATTGTGAACTCCCATCCAAACGACACGTTCGTAATTATGGGCGATTTTAATTTTACGTATGTAGACTGGTCGTTTGACGATGGGTACCTACAACCGTCTGGTATTTCGGGTGAAACTCAACTTGCATTTTTCGATACACTCTCTGAATGTAATTTTAATCAATTTAACTATTGTAGAAATAATACCAAAAACAGAATTCTTGACTACGTTTTATGTAATGTTGACAATATTTCGGTCTCGCACTGTGACGACCCATTGGTTAAGGAAGACGAACACCATAAGTCCCTAGTTTTGCGGATGGATCTTAACTTTGATACTTTAAAACCTTTGCCTAGGAAAAAGTATCTGTATTATCGAGCGGATTTTGAGGGTATTAACGCAGTTTTAAGTGTAACTGACTGGGAAACATTGTTGTGTGATAAGCCCTTAAGTGAAGCCGTAGATTGTTTTTATTCGTGTCTGTATGAGCTTAGGGATAAATTTATACCACATAAGCTGTCTAACTCTTCTGTATTTCCTCCATGGTTTACTGCCTCTCTCAAAAAATTACTCAAAGAAAAGCAAAAGTATTTTTCAAAATTTAGTATATATAAAAACAGTTCTGATAAGCAATCATATTTATTGTTACG
Organism: Idaea biselata; assembly: GCA_958496205.1. NCBI lineage: Eukaryota > Metazoa > Arthropoda > Insecta > Lepidoptera > Geometridae > Idaea > Idaea biselata. The sequence goes on along the minus strand of OY292400.1, from coordinate 2,995,722 downwards.
AAAGAGGGCTAAGAAACTTGAAAGTGATTGTTACAAGAATTATTTAAAAACCATGGAGTTGTCTATAGTTGAACAACCGAAATTATTTTGGACTTTTATTAAAAATCAGAAGAAAGGACGTAACGCAATTCCCTCGACGATGAACTTAGATGATCACTCTGCAGACTCGGGGGAGGGAGTGGCTAATCTTTTTTCTAGTTATTTTCTTTCAAATTTTCTTTCAGCATCCACTCCCAACAACCATATTGATAACTTTGATGAAACTTGCGCCTCTCAGTCGTTCATCAATAGTATTAACATTGAGCGTATTGATGTTCACAGGTTACTAGATAAAATTGATTTAAGTAAGGGAGCGGGTCCTGACCATATAGTACCTATTTTTATTGTCAAATGTGCCAAAACTTTGTCTGCACCATTGACAATATTATATCGGAGATCTGTTGCAGAAGGTTTCGTTCCTGATATTTGGAAGTCTGCTTTCATTACGCCGATACATAAGAGTGGCAATAAGAATGATGTCCGGAACTATAGGCCCATCTCAAAGCTCTGTATCTTTGCTAAGATTTTTGAAAAGTTAGTGCATGCTCAGGTTTACTCGGCTCTTTCTTCAACTCTTATTGAGCAGCAGCACGGTTTTGTCAAACGCCGTTCAACTACCACCAACCTTCTTTCTTTCGTTGATTACGTTACTCGTGGTATGGATCAGGGGGGCCAAGTGGACGCAGTATTTACAGATTATAGTAAAGCTTTCGATCGCATTGATCACCAATTGCTCCTTTGCAAGCTGTATAATGCCGGAATTCATGGTAACCTCTTTAGGTGGTTTACATCTTATATAAAGAACCGGTGCCAAGCAGTGGTGGTCAATGGCTATGCGTCAGCTTGGGCTCAGATTCCGTCCGGGGTACCACAGGGATCGCTTCTCGGTCCTTTGCTCTTTGTTTTATTTATTAACGACATCAATAATTGTTTCGTGCACTCGCAATTTATTTTATACGCTGATGACATGAAGGTCTACAGAAGCATTAAAACTGTCTCCGATTGTCAGCTTTTACAGGAGGACTTGGACCGCTTTGAAATATATTGCTTAAATAATAAGTTAGATTTAAATGTCACTAAATGTTTTTCAATAACTTTTACCAGGAAACCCAAACCCATAGTGTTTCGCTATGTCCTAAAGGGGTCATCACTTAGGGCGGTTAGTGAAATTCGGGACCTTGGTGTTATACAAGATTCTAAGCTTCTATACGATAGGCATGTCGACAGCATCGTTAACAGAGCAAATAGAGCTATGGGTTTTATAATGCGTACATGCTCTCAATTTTCTAACATTAAATTACTTAAGATTCTTTACTGTTCTTTCGTGCGAAGCATCCTTGAATATTGTTCTCAAGTTTGGAGTCCTTGTTTTCAAATATACATTGAGCGGATTGAGTCTATTCAAGCTCGATTTCTGAGATACCTGCAGTATAAGTGCCAGATAGTGGACGCGGATTATCAGGCTAGGTGTTTGAGGCATCACATGTTACCCCTAAGGGAGAGGCGTCGAATAGCCGATATTGTTTTTCTTGGTAAAATTGCACATACGTACGTGGATTCTCCTCATCTTCTATCTAATATAAATATACGGGTACCTTCAAAAATACAGTTAAGGAAACCAAATTATCTGGGCACATCTAAGTGTTATACCATATACAGGCATAATTCTTTCTTCCCTAGAGCGGTCGATGCGTTTAATGGACTGACTGATTTTTCTGATTACTTTGAGGTGGATCTCTTTGTCACTAAGCCGATTGCAATCAGAAACACATTAGTGCGACACTGGTTTGACAGACACTCGTCTATTACTTCATGATTTAAATTATAAATCTCTAGTAAAATGTTACTTATTAATATATTTCAAACTACCATTCCTTGCAAGCGTGTAACTAGTGTTAATTAGTCTCTTATGTGTGTAAACATGTAAATGGTTTTTAGTTATCTTTTTAGTATTGTAAGCTGTCATGTATAACTGTATGTTTTCCTGTTAAATAAAAATAAAATAAATAAAATAAATAAATAAAAATAAATAAATAAAATAACGGCAGTAGAACAAGATTTGGAAAACGAGGCAGTTATTTTTTTATTAAAATTAAATGCATTGAAAGTAGGTAAATTTGTAAGAACTTACCGATAAGACGTTGGAAACAAATCTACGAAGTAAGAAAAAGCAAGTCCTGTAGCACACATAGTTATTGGCACTATGTAGAACAAGACAACACTAACGCTAAGTATGTTAGATGCTCCTACTCCAACGCAAGAAATAGAAGATATCATCAAGAATACTATCATGAGGAGTTTCTTTCTATGAGCCAGTTTTAAAGAGCAAAGGTTGACAATGAGAAAGAACAATCCTTCAACTGCTACTGTCCAGGCTACTGTTGTGTTAGTTTGTGATTCACATGACTTCTGAAAAAAAAAAACGATAAAAAATTCAAAGTCTTGACTGATTGATATTTCAATGCACAACCTAAACCACTGGTTGTAGAAAAATAAAATATTGAGAGTGTGTTCTTTGTGAAGTGTAAGTTAGGGTTTCCAATAAAAAAAGTCTCACGGGATCGATACATTAATTCATTGAAATATTAATTTTTTTCCTACCAAAATACCCACTTCGCTACTAACGTTAGCCTGAGAATGTTCTATAATATCACATAGGCCTCGACCAGTGTCTGTTTCCAAAGAAGAAATACCATTTAACAAGGCGTTGGCTATGAACGGAAACCAAATGGTAATTGAATTAGAACTGAAAAAAAAAACGGAGTAATCAGTTAAAAAAAGCAAGTACATAAAGCTAGAATATAATTATAGTAAAACATTTACTATAATTATAAAAGTCAGTAAAATTATGTATGACTTACGATATGTAGATGGTAATAACTAGGTAAAAGAGCAAGGCAGTTCTTAAAACTAAGGGCCTTTTGAATAATGGTACTGTTTGCTCCCAGAGCGATTTAAATAATGACTCATTATTGGTACTGATGTTTCCTTCTTCACCTAATCTGATCTTCTTCACCTGCGGTTTAATATACTAGTTACTTCTTGAGTGTTACTACTAAAAGAAAATGGAAGGTTCCCACAACAACTCAAAGTTGAGTGTGGTTGATACAACAAAATTTTAGCAAACCACATAAAGCAGTTGGTCCCGGTATCTGCTATCTCTAATAGTAGTCGTTAGGTTAAGTTAGAGGCCTTTGGGTGATCTGAAAACTCTAACACTGAAGACCATATCACTAAACGAAGGGAAGAAGATTATGTAATAACAACTTACGGGATATATTGTCCCCTTTTCACCATTCTCCGTCCATATCTTCTTTAATATATCTAAAGCTAACTTCTCTTTACCTATGTTGATTAAAAACTTGGGGCTTTCGTGGAAATAGTGACAAGATCCAGCAGATATTCCAAGTGGTATAGCCAGAGTTAACGCTAAGAGACGCCAAGGCACGAAACAGATATAGTAAAGATCGATCGAGAAATCCAGAGTCGAGAAAATATAGCTTGCATCTGGAAAATATGATTGAGCATAAGAATATGAACATGAATCCATGACTGTTATTATTAACGTTGCTTTTGACTTACTTATATAAAGTGGTAAACAAAAACTACTAATTACGGTTGTAAGGAAGATATAGTAAATGCCTTTAACATTTTCTGGGGAAGATTCACCGACCCACGTGTAAGTTACTGACTGTGCACAGCTACAACTGGAAATTAAATTAAAGAACCCTAGATATAGAATATTACGCATAATACAAACGTAAATGCTGGAATGAATAAAATATAATACATACAAACTCACACTAATTAATTTAAATACAGCTAACGATATCCAGTTGGGAGAAAATGTGCCCAATGTAGCAGCAATGAAACTGCCCCACATCGCGATATTTATTGTCAATTTTCTCCCTCGCGTATCAGAAATATAACCCCACAAATAAGCAGATATAACGGTACCTGAAATTTATTATAGCAAAAGAAAATTATCATTTACCCGGTTCCCCAGCTCCCGAGAGAGATAAAAACCGAGAGTTTCGCTCGGATAATGATGATGATGATTATCACAAAATGTGCATCTCATACAAACATAAAATGATTGAGATGAAATGATAGATAAAACTATGAAAGAATTACCTATAAATGGAATTGATAATAAAATATTTTTTTCGGTGGTTCCAATTTTGAGATCGCACGCACTGTCTGAGACCACTACTGAAAGTCCAAACATGTCTAAGCTCGCACCTAGCAGAGCCAAACAATTTAATACTAGGAGACGGATGCTGTATCTGCCATGGCCTGTAACGTAAACTCCACGGTGTATATCTGCATTTCTATCCTTTCGTATAATTAATAAATACTTTTGTTACACGACTTTCGAAAATTTTAACGTTTAGTTTGAACATTTTTAGGTTGTTTTACTGAAAAAAACATTACATTTGAAAAATAAATGCAATTCATGATTAGATTGAAGTACCTAGTACAAACTAAATGAAAGAACAACTTAAGGCCAATGACCTTTAACTCTAAGAAACAATTAATTTTCAAGTAAACTTTAAACTCAACATTTTCGAAAAGTGCTTCGAATTTCTAAAAGTCGTAATACAAAAGTTGATCGCCTACCTTGCTATTATAAAATGAGTTTTAAGGCCAGACCTGGTTTCAACCATGATGTACTATCATGGTTATAATAGCAAGGCTAGAGTCTAGACCTATAGAACAACCTCCTTTCGGCTTAAATCACCGTTCTCGGAATATCCATACTACATTCGATTAGAAACTCACCCGTTAGATTGATGGCTTCAGCATAAGTATAAGTTTTTAAATGTTCTGTATCTGTGTTATCAACCGAATTTGTATAATTGTGTTGTTCCTTCTCATCTTTATTTTCCTCAACACTGTTTTGTTTAAAGATTCCAAAATCGAGGTAATTTGTTAGAAAATACATTGTGAGGACAACAATGTTAGTTGTTGTCCTAATGCTTACTCATGTTACTACTGAATTTGAATTCGAAGTTTCGTAGTTACTTTGGAATATGTTCCACTTTTATTATTAACTACTACTTTACTATCAGCGTCCTACGGTTTTAATTTTTACCATTTACTCATTTGGCATGTTGTTATCTACAGTCGTGTAATTTCAGATTCATTTGCATTCGGATTACATTAATACTTACTTATCTATTTATACATACAGTTTAGTATTAGTATAGTTATTTGAAGATGTGAATTTTAAGACTTGGCGGGGGCACGGTAGTGCCCCCGCCAAGTCTAAAACTTTGATCTTGAGGGTCGGCAGACAAGACCTATAGGTATATCACAGGATTCAAATTCAGTAGCAGAGTCCCATTATTCAATGAACCGTCTACATTTATGTTCACTCCTGTCACGGAGCTTCACGGCACTAATCTGGAGCCGCCATAAGATTTTGATAATAGAAAATCATTTAGCCTACCATCAATTCTTCGCGCTTAAATTTCGGTTATTTTAGTATTTTTTTAAATTTATCGTTGAAAGATTCAAAAAAACATGATACAAGTATTTAATCCATATTTACATATTTTATAAAATATAATTAATCAAAAATGTCCCAAGTCGTTGACACTTGGCAACGAGGCAAAATGCTGGTCGCATTATAGCAATGCGAAAAATTCACACCAGCGATGGTCTCGCGTTGTCTTCACCAGGCGTTCAGACATATTTAATTAGTAATACACGTGGAATATTAGCATCTAAAAGACGATATTCGATCACAGTTTTGACGAGTCCACGTGCTTTGGTCTATCTGGAGGCAGGAAATAAGCGACCACGATTCCACCTGCAACCAATAATGGAACAGTCAAAAAAAGGTAGATCTTACCCTGAAGAAAGAACTGAATAATATATCTTAAGTCAACCGGTGTTCCTTCGCCGTAAGAGCAATGTAAATTACTTACTTAACAAATAAACAGCTAATCCATAGAAGGTGAAAACGCAGTGTTTGAGAACAAGCTGACCCACAAAATGTATGCAGGCGAGAGCGCTTAATCGTGATACCATGACGGCAAGACACGATGCCATGCCACTGAAAATAAGAGAAGAAAGATTGAGATATATGAGAGAGAAGATATAAAACAGAGAAGAAGAGAACTGCACATATTGTTGTTCGAAATCAAGTATACGAGATTAATGTAGGTATATCATTTCGATTGCGATGTTTCTATTAATGGTAACTAGAGTCCTGGAATTATATAATAATAGGCTATAAAATAATCCTAAAATTTCCATGAGATTTGCAAGGTTATTGACAGAGTATATCGGTCCGATTCCGATGATCGACATGACATGCCTACTGTGTTTGGACCCATTGAGCGAAATTAAGATACTCTCAGTGCAGAACTTATGCGGACTCAACAAGTATTGCAAAAATGTACAGTGAAGCAAAAATACAATGAAGCTAACAGCGTAAGTTATCTTATACGTAAGTTATGACTGTGAACTCACGTATGAGAAGTGGGATAGATATCCACAAAGTAAGTGAAAATAACACCCATGCTGATGTTCGTCATCAGAGCCCCGACAAAGAGCACAAGACTGGCGACATCGTTCGTATTGTACACGGCTCCTATACAGCAAACCAGTGGCACCAGGAAAAACGTGGTCAGAACAGCTTTCTTCCTTGAGGCTAGCTTTGAGACCGCTAGGCCTATGGTGCTTAGAATGAGTCCGTGAGCGATGCCGGATAGCATGGTCTGCTGGTTTATACTTGATGTGCAGGTTATCTGGATAATATAAGAAATAAATACATCTTAGCTACTGCTTAGAAATTTTGGATATTTCGTTACATAAAATATAAGGTTAAGGATAGGTTAGCCTCTTGTTTTATTGTGAGGTGAATGGTACCTACCTAAGCTTTGATAACTAAAAAACAAAACTAATATTCTGGTTATCTTCTATTATAAAATTCAAAGTCCAGACTGATCTAGGTATATATCAACGAAGAGCCCAAACCACTGGTCCTAGAGACATGAAATTTGGAAAGTGTGTTCTTTGTGATTTGTAAGCATCTACTAAGAAAGGGGTTTTGGAAACTCCTGCGGGGAACTACGCGAGTGAAACCGCGGGGCGTAGCTAGTTAAAGATAATTTAGATAAATGATGCTTTCAAACTTGACTAAAGATCCCGGAAAATACCCGAAATAAATTACACATAATAAAATTTCGAGGCTAAAATAACAGGTGGCTAATACTTGTAGGTTCCTAACTATACATACCACATCACCAGTCATATTCTTTTTCTGGGAGCTGATAATGATATCGCATAAACTCATGGCCGGCTTCTCCGTTCCAGCTGAGGCAGAGAATGCCTGAACTATCATAGGCATCCACATTATTAGACTGTTGTTACTGAAAAATACATTCGTTACATTAATAATTTACTTATTTAGGTGAACGATGTGAGGAATGATGCAGTTAAAAATGTAGCACACATGGTTACACCATGCTCTATAGCACGGGTTGTTGTTGTTATAGTTTAATCTTGTGATATATTGGGAAAATAAGTAAATTATTCTTTTTATTGATCCTTTGCAAACTCTGCCAAAAGAATCGCGTCATTGAAGACTAATAAAAGATTTCTATTTTATTTGTTCCAATTTATACTCACACTCCATAAATGACAGCGGTCAAGTAGAAAAGCTGTATCGTTCTCCACAGTAGAGGCGGCCGGAATAAGGGTCTGATCTGTTGATAGAATGATGATACCAAAGACTCGTCCTTATTTCTTAGCTTTACTTCGCTAAGAATCACTTTATTTACCTGGAATGTAATGAAATGAACTTTGATGAACCTTGGGTATGAAATCTAACCTTACCCTGGCATAGGTAACCTTTCCCTGTCAGTCGGGTAGAAAGTAGTGAAGGGACTGCGTGAGGCAGGATATGGAAGGAAAAGGGTGAGCAAGACATAGTAAAGTTATGAAGGAGACAGACATGCTGTGCCGAGCCTGTGTGTGGGGTGAGGGCATTAAAAAGTGGATAATATTCAGAAATAAACTTGTAGCTATATATTTATCTTACCAAATAATGACCTTTGCAACCATTCCGCTTCCAAATGGCCCTCAAATTGTCCAATCCTTCCTTTTCGCGTCCAGCATTGAGCAGAAACTTGGGGCTCTCACGAAAGTAGAACAGAAGTGCTGTGCTCACGCCGAGTGGAGCGCCCAGCACAAGTGCCAGGAGTCGCCAGGGTGTGAAGCTTATGTGCCCCAGAGAGGCACTGAAGTCTAGGTTAAGGATGAAGTATGCGGGTACTGAAATAACATTAATTGGTGGATTTGGATCGCCCTCTGTGCCGGTTTTTATAGTTAGGAGACATCAAAGTGGGACTTCTTAACCAACACAGTAGGTAGGCATATTGCACCTTTTCCAGGGTCCAATGACCATAACACCCACAAATTTGAGATCACTGTGGCGAAGGATCCCATGTAATCGATAAACACGAAGACGATTCGTCGGTCTTTGACTCGGGCATAAATACTTCTTCTTTTCTTATTAGGGTTCCGTACCCAAAGGGTAAAAACGAAACCTTTATACTAAGACTCGACTGTCCGCCTATCTGTCACCAGCATGTATCTCATGAACTGTGATAGCTAGACAGTTGAAACTTTCATAGATGATGTAGCTCTGTTGCCGCTATAAAAACAAATACTTAAAAGGTGCAGAATAAAATAAACATTTTAGTTGGGCACTAAAATGTTTATTATATCACAATTGGGCCTACACAACAAACGCGATTCTTTTGTAAATAATGGTACGCAACCATTTGAAGCTTATTAAATATTGACAACGAGTAGAAGTCACCCGATTAGTGTGGTTAACAATCAGATTAAAAAATGTTAAGTCCTTGACTAAGTGTCGAATGAAGGCCGCGGAGATGTAAATAGAAAGTAAAGTTAGTTGTCTGCATTCGCCGTCGCTGTGACTGTAATTATTTTGTAGACTAGTTACGCTTCATTACCTTACATTATTGTTTTATTTACTATTTTTAAACATAGCTGGAATTTTCCTTAAATTTAATCGGATTGTAGTTTTTATCTCTGTGCTTTACAGCAACTAGAGCAACTAATTTTCAGTCTAGATTTTTTGTCGTCGAAGATAAACTCATGTTTTACCTAAAATAAGTTTATAACTACTTATTAAATGAGCCAGGAATGTCCCAAAGCTCCAACTTTTCCATTATGCAGTGTTTTGTTTGACTATAGTTCTCCCTAAAATTTGCACCCGACAGGACTCGAACCTGCAACCAGACCATTTGCCATTGGCTAGTGCAGTACACGGAATGAAAAGGTTGTAAGTTCAAGTCCTGTCGGGTGCAATTATTTTGGGAAGCAGTTCTAAAAAACAGTCCACCGACTGTAAGAAAGACTTTAAAAATAAATTAGTCTTTTTGTCAACCACCTCCTCGCATCATCTCCATATTGGTTTGCCGAGATGTCTCTTGGAATCACCAATTTGTGGGCTAGTCGTCTAAATTAAATGGAATTTACTAAAGAAGTATTTACCATCGTAAGCGAGCATGAAGAGCAAAAGAATCGATGACATGATGAACAGGTAAGGACCTCGTACTCTTTGCGGACACGACTCTCCTAGATAGGTATAGGACGTCGCTTGTACTGAACTAGACCTATAAACAAAGAAATCTATACTAATATTATAAAGAGGTAACGTTGGTAACATGTATGTATGTATGTATATTGGGGGTAATCTCCGAAACTACTGGACCGATTTCAAAACATTCTTTCACCATTAGTACAACATATTTTTATAAGGGCCACTAAGGAAGACTGGTAGGATCTTGTTCCACTGCCGTCTTCCTTCTTCTGGATGAGCGTGTTACATCTTAGATCATATCATCACTTCTTCTTCGTTTCGTGTAGTGGTGTGGCTCACCTGGTGTTAGAGTTTTCAGGTCGCCCTTAGGCCTCTAACTTGACCTAACGACTGTTATTAGAGATAACAACCGGGACCAACTGCTTAACGTGTCTTCCGAAGTAAGGAGGAGCTCGAGAAAGTGGTTTTTGCCACACAAATTTTCTGTCATCCATCCAAGTAATTACCGCGCCAAGCGTTGCTTAACCCACACGACCATTTAAGATCGGTAGGTGCAGCTAGGCCAATTATATCATATTTTATTATTATTTTAATTACAAAATAAAAAAAAATAAAAAGGTAGATGCATTGTCATGACATATATAGGTTTTATGGCATAAACATATTTGCTTTATCCAGGGAGAAAAATGTAAACTACGTTTGTATGGAGAAAGAGAATGGAGACTATCCTCTTAAGGAACCTGCTACAATCGAAGTCGCAGGCAATTGTTTACCCATCGCGCTACGAGGTCTCAGAAGATACAAACGAATTACAACTAAACTTCTTAGATTCAAATGTTCAAGCCAACCTAAGTAGTATATTTGACTTCAAACCAAGATTAAAGGTCTGCATACGTAACGTTTTCCGGACGGGGCGTGGCAATTTTTACATACAAAAATCCCGTCGGGGTGATGATGGGGGAAGATGGCACGGGATTTTTGTATGCAGAAATTGCCACGTTTCTTCCTGGGAAACGTTACGTATGCACAGACCGTAAGACATATTTTGAATACGCAAGTGTAAATGGAGCTTTGCAAAACTTACATGCTAGTCCCCACAACTTTGACAATAGCTAGCATATACCAATGCGTCGAGAATGCAGCTATGATAGCACAAACGAAGCTGCCTCCGACTCCAATCAGCAGAGTTCTCCTGCGCCCCTGAGTGTCAGATATGTAGCCCCAGAAATACGCCATCAACACAGGTCCTATGAAAAATATAAAAAAATAGCGATGGTGGGAATAAAATAAACTCATTTTTCGGTTGAAATCGCGTGGTGTTTATCACTGTTAGCATTGTTTCAATGCTCAACGTTTCGAGACCTGTAAATGTCTCGAACTCGAGGTTAACATTTTTTCTGATGTGTATTCTTGTGTTTAAAGCGCTAATCTGTGTTAAAGTAGGTACTAATGCAATAAAAATAAATAATCCTTATCAAATAATTTACGTTATACTGCTAAGTACCAATAAACTTATTTTGACAAATCCTATAATAAACACAATAATAATTACATACTATGTTTTCGTCTATAAAGTTTTCTCTAATTTTGGTCTAATGTTATATGGATAGATAAACCGTATTTGAACAACACACGAAAAGTACATAGAAACACATACACAATACTTAATAACACCTATACGTGAGGGGTTCATGTTGTCCACAACCGTGGAATTTAGCTAGCCCTTAAGGTCTCGAAGGCCACAGAGCCTCTAAGGCGCCGCCACAGCTGCCTTGACGGCCTCTGTGGAGCGTCGGGCGAATACTAGGCTGCTACGTAGAAGGTTGCGGGTTTATTCCGCCAGGGACAAGTAGATATTTATGATGAACTGACCTAGTAGTAGTATCAACTTTTTCAGTAAGTTTTGTTTTAAATAAGTATAGGTTTTTTTAATATTTGGAAGATTTCACTATTCGTGCTGGCATGGTACTCGTAGTTTAAAAGTATATTCGGAACTAGGTATGCCCACGGATTTATCTGCGTATACTGGGAATACCGGGATAAATGTACCTCATCTAGGTTAAAAACAATCCGTGTTATTAAATTTTCGCCAAATCCGTGCAGTCGCTTTTGCGTGATTGACACACAAACATCCAACTATCTAAACTTTTCGCGTAAGTCCCGATCCCGTGAGAATATCGAAATATAAAGTATCCTATGTTCAGATATCCAGCAGCTGCATACCAAGTTTCATTGCAATCGGTTTAGTAGTTTTTGCGTGATTGAAACACAAACAAACAAACATCTGAACCTTCGCATTTATAAAATTAGTGAGATTAAGTGGGATATAAAAATGACTAACTAATGACATTATATCCCTTAGAGCCTAGCCATTTAAGAAGGTAAGTAATAAGTAGACATCTAACCAATAAAGGGCACAGAGACGAGAATGCTCTTCTGCGAGTGGTCGAGATTGAAGTCGCAGGCGCAGCCGGTGACGACGACTGAGAAGCCGAACATATCCAGCGCCATTCCCAGCAGGCTCAGGCTGAGGGTCGCGAGAAGCCCGCGGGTGTAACATCCAACACCTTCATGGAAAATTAAAGATTTTGTCTCCAAAATTATAAAATAAATTGAAAAAAAAAAACAACTCGTGGATGTCGTAAAAGGCGACTAAGGGATCTATGAGAAGAATAACGGACCTGGATTTCTCCACGCACGGTGGCAAGTAAACTGCTTGCTCCCAATGAGGGTTGGTCAGGCAGGCGGCCGGTTGTAGAGATTTTGCGAAGTCTTGCAGTAGGTGATGCTGATGACTTACTAACTGTGCCAAACCACCCCCCAATAGCCAAACTATAGGTTTTTGCAGACCCTGGGCTCCCGAGAGAGTTGCAACCGAGAATATCGCTCAGATGAGAGAGAGTTTATTTAAAAAAAACATTACTTACCTGATAGATTAAGGGCTTCATCATACGAATAAATTTCATCACTTGCACCTGTTTTATTTTTTACATTTCCATTCAATTCATTTTCAGTAAATTCGTAAGCGTTGTTAGCGGACATTTTTAATTTATTTTATTTAGCTATTATTTGACAAAAAAAAATACAATAATTATAACGACATAAAAAAAATTAATTTACTTATTTTAAATAAATAAATAAATAAATTCTGTGAACAACACACAGCCTGCACAGCAAATGTACCTAAATTAACTGTTATAGCTTCGAGACACGGTTTAGCTAATCGGTGTAAAAAACGAAATGACCGTTTTATTCACAGATTTATAATTGTTTTTTTGTCGTTGTATGACGTTGTTATAGTTAAATCATAGTAAACCACTGACCTCCATTATATGGACAGAACTGAATTTTGTGCCTATTTGATCTGCGCTATTTAGCGCTGTTTTCTATTGAAAGTGAGTGACCGACGACCGTCCACAGAACTATTAGTTCCGGGATGGTGACCGTCCATGGAACAAATCGTTCCGTGGACGGCCACTATCACTTTCAATAGAAAACGCTCGACAACAGCGCAACATGGCGCAAATCGAATCGGCACAAAGATATAATCTCATTTTGTAAGGTATTTCAGCGTGCTTGCTTGTTCAGTGTAGTAAACGGAGAGCAAGCACTCTATTGCCTTTACTTCTGCACACATTTAGTACATCGCATGATCTCGACAGATAGTGCTGTTCTCGCTAATCATTTATTTTTTAAGTAGGTATACGTACTACGTACTTATACTTCATGATCTAAGATAAAGGAAATAATATATCGTAGGTCATGATCAGTCATTAAAATTCGACAACAGTTTTTTGTTCACTGAAAATGACATAATTACATCTCGCTCTTGCTTCAAACTCGAGCTAATCTGTACCATCTATACTAGAGATGGGCCGACTAGTGGTTCTGCCGACTAGCAGTCTAGCCGACTAGTCGGTTCCAAAATTGCCGACTAGTCGGCAATGGAGATCATTATAATTCAGAGATATTTGGGTTAATCGGCGATTGTTGGTATTTTTATAACTTGAAAAAATGGTTGAAATAAAAAATAAAAGTTGAAAAAAAATGAATGGAGCTGAGGCATAGTTATGTATGACATTTTAGATGTATGACGTTTAGTGTGTAGGCTAGGACGTGTTTTGTTTACTTTTTTCTGACTTCTAACTGTACTACTAATTCAATAAATATTAGTTTTATTGCATAATTGTTAGTTGACGACTAATCGGCATAATTTGCCGACTAGTCGGTTAAACTGCCGACTTGTCAGCCCATCTCTAGTCTATACCTACTTACTTTTTGTAGCAATATAAAAACAAAGTAGTAGCTAGACTATAGGACTGCATAGCTAGTTATGCGTGCGTTGTAAACTTCCGATTGTAGCAATAATGGCTTCGGCTCCACGCACCCCTTCTAAAAGTAGGGCTCCATAGCCCCTGGCGTATAACATATAGTAAAATAATATTTTATTTATTTTATAATAATAATACAAGTGGCGCCCAACGCAAAATATATTGTTACCGCATCGCATTGTACCAATAGCATCGGTAACGAAGAAATTTTAAAACTACCCTCAAAAAATCAAAATGACCGAACGCAACATCACGATGAGCGAAGAACAGCTCAGTCGACTGATGGATTCGCTAACGTCAACTTCGCAAGCTACAGCTGAAGACCAACTTGAACATCTAGCACAATCCTTTGCTTTGTTAAATACAACAACGGAAACCATGCCAAAAGCAAGTTTTGCAAAATGTACAGCCCGTTTTAGTGGAGAAAGGGATTACGCCGTGGTAGATGAGTTTATAAATACTATTACAATCTATAAAAAAATCGAAAACGTGGCGGATTCTGACGCTACCGAAGGTTTGAGTTTATTACTAACCGGAAAAGCGGCTACCTGGTGGCAGGGCGTGAAATCTGATGCTAAGTCTTGGGATGCAGCCCTAAAACTGGTGAAACAAGCCTTTGCACCCAAAAGGCAATCCCACGATATCTACATCGAGCTCTTCGCAACACGTCAGGGCCCCCGAGAACCAATTGATAGCTTCTTATGTACCAAAAGGGCTTTGCTAGCACAGTTGCCACAAAAAGGCACAAGGAGGAGGAACAATTGGACCTTGTTTATGGGTTACTCAACAAAGTAATCAGGAAGAGCATTCAAAGAACGGATATAAAAACCTTCTCAGAGCTACAAGAAAAAGCGAGGCACATAGAAAGCATCAACGCCGAGTCAGAACTTCCTAACACGTTGAAACGTTGCACTTACTGCAGTAAACGTTTCCACCTACAGGAGGAGTGCCGCAAGAAGGAAGCCGACCAGAGGCATGAAGAAAAACCAAAGGTGAAGTGCTACGGTTGCGGTGCACCAGGTACTTATAGAAGCAACTGCACTTTTTGCAAGAATAAAGAGACACCGCCAAAACCTGTGCAGTTTTTTTCAATGATCTCAACTACTGTGGAAAACGGCATAAAGATACCTACGATCGAACTAAAAAAAAGAGGGAAAGTCGGTTATGCACACCTAGATTCTGCAGCTCGAACCAGTATTGCCGGAATCACTCTTCATAAATACCTAAAACAAACTGGATCCATATTTAGCACAAAGAAAGCTTTGGTAAACCTAGCGGATGGGACACGCAAACATGTTCTAATGGAAACTACTACGGTGGAAGTCGAGATAGGTGACCGATGCATACCGCTTACTATTTCGGCAATACCTGGAGCCGCAAACACCAGAACCCTCCTAGGAATAGATTTCTTAGAGAAAGCAGGAATTATCCTCAACCTCCCACAAAGATCATGGTACTTTATCGACGCACCAGAAAAAACGTTCCTGTTTCTACAATTGAAGTTTGACCCACAGCCACCATCCGAGTCAGTGGCTATAAAGAAATTAGATTTTGATACTCCGCCACCAAAACAAGAAGAAGATGGGGCGACAGAATTTTTACAGTGGGCTCGTGAACTGGCGTTACTGTCACCAATACCAGAGACACCCCCCGGCCCTAAGATGTTGTTACAAGCTCCAGCAATACCCTTGGAGGAAAATGACAAACCAGAGCCAGTACAGACGGAGTCATCACCTTGGAAAATGAAGAGACTAGACTCACCACCGCCAATCTCTCGCCCTCGCGAGCCAAGAGCTGCCAACGAGGATATACTTAAACATAAGGACCCTCGTGTAGAATATTTGCCAATAAACCCTATTAAACTATATTCTCTTGATGTTTCTTTTAAATCATATCCTGAAATCGCTCTTAGGGATGATGAGGCAGAATGACTAAGTATTAAAGAAAAGTTACAATTAAATAACCTGATCCATAAATACAAATCAATATTTAGTACAACTGGCCCACCTACTTCCTACATTGAACACAGTATTGAAACTGGAAATCACCAGCCTATATCAGTAAAATCGTCCAGAATGTTACCAATTCGCCAACAACAACTTCAAACCAAAATATATAAAATGTTAAGCGAAGATATCATTGAAGAATGTGATTCGCCATGGGCTGCTCCTGTAATACTTGTCCCTAAAGGAGAAAACGATTTTAGGGTCAGCATCGATTATAGGAAATTAAATGAAATCACTAAACCAGATAGGTATCCCTTACCTAGAATGGATGACTTATTGCATCAAGCAAAAGCTATGCCATTTATGTCAACAATAGATTTACAATCAGGTTACTGGCAGATTTTAGTACATGAACATGATCAAGACAAGACTGCATTCGTTTCACCTTGTGGCACATACAAATTTAATAGAATGCCTTTTGGTTTGCGTAATGCTCCTGCAACTTTCCAAAGATTAATGGATAGATTCGTACGTGGACTTAAATCAACCCACGTATTAACGTACTTGGATGACTTACATTTAAGATCAGGCAACTTTCAAGCTCACCTGGATAGTCTACAAGAAATCTTTGAGAAACTTAAAGAATATAATCTCCGTGCAAACCGAAAGAAATGCAATTTTGGTTGTTCGAAAATAAAGTATTTAGGACATTTGATAGTCCCCGAGGGTCTCCAAACAGACCCAGGAAAAATTTCAGCCATAGTTAACTTACAATCACCTCAGAATCTAAAACAATTGATATCGTTTTTACAAACTGCATCATGGTATCGAAGGTTCATAGATGATTTTGCAAAAATAGCACGACCACGCACTATACTCACAAAGAAAAACACAAAGTGGCAATGGACCACTGAACAACAATCAGCTTTCGACATGTTAAAAATGCCTTAACAACATCTCCAATACTTCGCCAAGCAGATAACAACGAACCTTTTCCGCTTAAAACAGATGCTAGTCAATATGCTATAGGAGCAGCTTTATTGCAGGGGGAGGGATTAAGCGAACACCCTGTAGAATATGCAAGTAGATTATTGACCTCTGCTGAAATAAATTATACGGTTACCGAAAAAGAAGCATTAGCGATCGTTTGGGCTATATCGAAATTTAGAGGTTACATTGAAGGAACCAAGTTTATAACAATAACAGATCATCAACCGTTAAAATGGCTAATGACTCTCAAGACACCCACAGGTCGCTTGGCTCGATAGGCATTACAATTACAACCATATGAATTCGAAATTAAATATTCTAAAGGGCGTACTAATTATTTAGCTGACATGTTATCAAGGCCAAACTGTGAAAACCATGGTGAAAACGTCTGTGAAATATGTTTGATAGAAATCGAATTTCCCAGACGCAGTGAAAAAATATTAAGAGATGAGCAGTTAAAAGACAAAACAATAGCAGAGATCATTCAGGTACTAAAGGGAGACAAAGACACAGAGGATTACATAGAATCAGTCAAAAAAGGTTATCTACTACACAAAGGTATCCTTTATCGATATATTCCAGATCAAGATGATGAAGAAGCGAAACTGCTTATTCCAAAGCACAAATCAGAAGAGATAATGAAAACATACCACGATCTTCCTACATCACGACATATTAGTCCCAACTTGGTACTCGATGAGGTAAGTTCCCAGGCCCGATTGATCCCCTAAAAACGGGGTGAGTTCAGACGGGCCCAGGCTGACTCGAGGCTGACCGAGTTTTTTTAGCATAACTTTTACTACTCTTTCCACCATATTAGTCCCAACTTGGTACTAATGAGGTAAGATGACCAACTTCCTCCTCTTAGTCTAATCCTTCTCGAGAGCCCGGGTTCCGCTTTCCTACTTTTACCTTTCCACTTCTCACGTATAGACTTTTTTCTGTTTTCGCGATGTTGTATTGAAATTAAAACCATTTTTCGGTTTTAATCGCGTGGTGTGGTGGCGAAATCCTGAAGAAGGGACCAATGCTAAAAGTAATAAACACCACGCGATCAAAACCTAAAAAAAAAATGACTTCAATTTCAAAATGATATATCTGTTTGTTTTCATTGCTTTTAGCATTTACACTAGAATTATTTTTAAAGGAGAAATGCATCATCAAAACTTCTATGACAAGATCCGACCCGAGTTTCCGTGTGGCGCAGTGGTAGTGCACTCGCGCGGCGAAAGAGAGGCACGGCAGAATTTTTGGTGATGCATTTCTCCTTGTAAAATATTTCGGAAAACTCACAGTTAGTGTCTCAATAAAACTTTATTTTCAAAATAATAACGTTTATTAGCTTTACTCATATAAAAATATAACACTAGAGTGTACGACAGCTGGCTAGAGTTGCGGCCGCTCCGGCCGAGTGCTCTTCGGGAGTATTATGCAGAGGAGACCGCTCGCTGGAACAAAAACACCGCAAGTTAGCCTTTTGGAAAAAAATGAAAATGTGTTTATAAGCTGCATCATTAATCGTAACCTAGGTACATATAACAAAAGAATAAATCTAAAAATCCAGTACTAAAATAATGTATCTAGCGATCCCCACACTAGGCCATCCCTGTATCGTGGGGGTCTGAGAACCAATTTACCACGTTCGTTTTGGACGTGGTAAATACATTGGTTCTTCTCTCAAGACCCCGTTACCGAAAGTCCTCGATATGGTTAGGTAATAGGGAACATTTGGTTTTATAGTCTTACTAGCAGTGCCCGCGACATCTTCCGCTTAATATTTTGAAAATAAGATATGGCTTTATAGCCTTCCTCAATAAATGGTATTCAACACTTTTTTCCAAACAATTTTTCAAATCGGCCCAGCTGTTCCTAAGATTAGCGCGTTCAAACAAACAAACAAACTCTTTAGCTTTATAATATAATACTGTAAGATAGAAGATAGATTAAAAAAATAACTATCGCCGCAGACTTAAGCACTTAAAATAAAAATAGAATAGTAAAAATACTAACTGATAAGGAAGGCTCCGAACATGTATATAGGCACGATGCAGTACTGGTCGACGAGCGCTCCGAACACGACGTTACCGACGATGGCGCCGACGCGACCGCACATCACCGTCACCGCCATCGCCGTCGCTCTGAGAAGTCAAACATAACACATTAATATCTTACTGTTGTATTTTTAGCCAAAAAGCCCTGGGTAGCAAATCCAGTTCTCTAATACCTACGCATATCGTCCCCCAAGGGTATAAAGAGAGGGGTCCGCTGTACCGTCAGGCCACCCCAAGAGGCAACCGTCAGGGATCAGTTATAGACAGATCGTGTCCCCAAATGCTAGATTCGGTTCTCTAAAGGAGAGCCACCTCGTGCCCAAAACGGCACTACCAGTTGTCCAGACTGGTACCGGAGCAATGAAGCCGCTCACCACTCGTTCCCCATGCCCTGGGTAGGGGCTGGAGGTAGAGGAGAAATTTACCACTTCATATAACCACATAGTGAGTCTGAAAGAGCTTGGCTGGTTTATTCACTAAATGACCAACAGGATTCGAACCTTCAACTAGGAATAAAAGTGTGATTAAGGAGTATGGTAAGAGGTGTGAAAAACGAGTATAAACCATACCGTGATGACAACTGAAATGAGCATGAGCATTCGCTTTTTTTGTGTTGCTTTCGATCCTAGTAAACCTAACAGGTCTAATAATAAACACGTACTATGGTCATACTATTAGCTTATTAATAAGTTAATAAGAGGTAGGTACTCACGCAACTTTAGTAGGGAATATCTCGCAAATGACACAGAAGAGCACCGCCTCCGTGCAGCTGACGATTGCCTCAAACACACACGACAGGATTAAGTTTTCCAACGACGACCGCACCAGAGCCAGCCCGAGCGCGGCCAGACCGGAACTTATCAACATCATTACTGAAACATATACAGAACAGAATAGAACACCGGGAACGACTGGATAAAACCATCCACAAGTGGATCACAGAGCAGAAAGACTCTAAGGAAGACTCAGAAAGTGCTGGATGGATCATTTAAAGAATATTCAAAGGGACTTGGCAGATAAAACATCTTTAGCGTTACCGGCTGAAATTAAGAAAACGTTTAGGTTTCGCCTGAAAAAATGGCTTATAGAACATTACGAAGAAACTAGCACTATCATTCACTTACTATCTAGGTAATTGCATAACTAAAAAAACTGTACGCCTGTAGTGGGTAAGTGGTTGTATCCAAAACATTTAAATTCTTCTATTTCTCATCCGAGCGATGTTCCCGGTTGCATCCCTCTCGGGAGCCCGGGGTCCGCTAAACCCCAAATTGTTTTTTTTATTATTTGGGGTCGGCGCAGTCGGTAAGTCATCATTGACCAAACCTTCTGCAATTAGATTTGGCAATGTTATTACGGCCGGCCGCCTGCCTGACACCAACCCTCTTAGGGATCAAGCAGTTTATCCGCCACCGCGCGGGGAGAACTTAAGGTTTGCTAATCTCCCTCAGATCCCTTAGTCGCCTTTTACGACACCCACAGGATGAAATGGGGTAACCTTATTCTATGCCGGGGCTACACGGCTCCAAAATATTTAAATTAAAGACCAAAATGTGGGTACATCACTGAAACAATAAATATTCTTGATTCTTGCAGTCAGCCAAAACTTATGAATATGAAAACACTTACCTAACATATTTTTCTTTCCTATAAGATTAATGGTGAGCCCAACGGAGAGTGCTGTTGGGACGCAACTCAATGCGACCACCAATGTGTGAATGTAGACCTGGTCGTCTACTGTTTGTGGCATATCCTGGAAATAATTGACAGCATAAGGTTTCATATATTTGAAGCACATTGAAAGCTCTAG
Organism: Idaea biselata; assembly: GCA_958496205.1. Taxonomy (NCBI): domain Eukaryota; kingdom Metazoa; phylum Arthropoda; class Insecta; order Lepidoptera; family Geometridae; genus Idaea; species Idaea biselata. The sequence continues at coordinate 2,974,969 of OY292400.1, read as the reverse complement.
GAAATCGAATTTAAGACTTCTAAAGGGCAAGGGCCTTATGGACTGTCACTATTTCCATCGTCTTGAAATTGCGTGGCCTAAAACAGTCTAAAAGGAACTTACACGCTGACTTTAGGTCAACCAGTCAACATTCCGCCACTAGTACAAAAGTTGGAACAAACATCCAGAAAATGAAATAACTTCACCACTCACTGTAATTTCACTGGTAACATTAGCCAGCGCCTTCGACACCTGACACACGCCCGCCGACACCTCAGGGTGGAGCGACGCGAACTGACTGAACCTCTCGAACAGGTCCGGAAACCACATCATAAGTGTGTAGTAACTAAAAAAATATTTGTTAGTTAATATTCATCTGTTTTTGAACAAGAAATGTTTTTGATTCCACAGTGTAGGTAATGCTCCCGCGGGATTTAAACTTACTATCTCCCCTTGTCTAGCAGGGACCTCTCTTATATTCATATCATCCTTGACTATTCATAGAGTGAAGAAAATATGATTAGGTATGATAAAACAGCAGCTTAGTTGGCGCCTTATATGTGGTCGACTTAGCTGAAAGGAAGCGTTCACATTCGTTCATATTCTGACACGTTGGCAGTTGCAGCCACTATGATGGGTTGCAACTTATTCCACTGCTGTTTCTTTACCTTCACTCATAACGCCGCTTGAAGTCATAACTGAATAGTGATATTTTCTATGAAAGAAATTACTTACCTAAACATAAGTCCAAAGTCAACAAAGCAGCACAGCACAAGTAGACCGATATACGGCGGAGTGACGAGCATCTTCTTGCGCACCCAGAACGCCTGCCAGCGCTGGTTCCAAGTGAGAGGAGCTTTCGTCTCGTTGCCATTGTTGTCCGGAGCCACCACTTCTTCATCCTCTCCGTCGTCGCCTACACTGATCATGGATTCCACCTAGAGAGGTTTTAATTTTGTTTTAAGTTCATTTGTTTACGAATTCCTGATTGTAGTCTGATTTTGCACTATGCAGGTGTTTTTTCAGTGACCAACAAGCCTATACATGCACCGATAAGTCGCGTTGTCGTATAAGCGTCTCTTATTCCTTTGCCCGTCTATTCTGTGATTGGGTATGTAAAGAAATTCACGACGTGAAGATGACGCGTCTCCGTTACAAATTATCAGTGCGCATACAGCCTCAAGAAGACAGGTCGAAACTGCTGTCTTCCTATTTCACCCATGATTCTTAAATAGGGGTGTTTAGGGATCATGAGGCTTCAAGTAGCACACTTCTAGGTAATTTGTATTAGGCAACAATGCCTCTTGGCATATGTTCTTGTTCATCGGGACCTTTTCCCATTAGTATGTGATAAAAAAAAATACAAACACTTCTCCAACTTACCGGAAAGTCTTTCTCACTAAGCTTCGTATTCACAACGAAGATCCTCTGCAGCACAGTAAGCGCCACATCAGGCTTGTTTGCGTGCAGCAAGTACCGCGGGCTCTCCGGGAACGGGAACAACAGGAGCACGACGAAGAGACTTGGAAGGCCGCAAGCCGCGACGAACACGCGCCATGACGTGTACTGGAAGTCCGCGTTTGGGACTGTGAGATTGAATCGTGCGTCTGGGATGATGAGGAACGCTATGCCTGGAAACGAATGTAGGAAGTTCTAGACAACAATTTTATTTCTTCGATATGAAGAGCGGTGTTGGTCTAGTGGTAGATACCGCGACTTTCATTCCGAAGGTCGTGGTTTCGAATCCTGGCCGACCGCGCAACAATCTCTTTTTCTTTAAGAAAAAATTAAGTGCGCTATTAACATCGCTGTTACGGTAAAGGAAAACATCGTGAGGAAACCTACGGCTTATTAAAGTCACGCAAAAGGGCACAGTTATAGGGCTAGTAAACACACAGTAAAAGTATAAAGTATTCCTTCGATATATTTATCGGGTTTCAAGAATAGTACCGAAAACAGTTTTTTTTTTCATATTAGCGGTCATACTTGGCAAGGAATTTTGTTGTTACTCAGGTAAGCCAGATAAACAGCTAATAATAAATGGCACAGTAAACCAAAAAAAAACATTTCAAACTGTAAGCTTTCACTCGTATAAAAAAAATATATTTAAAAAATGAGTTATGGTGATTATGTTTGTTATTTGCTTTTTGTTCACAATATGCTTTGAAGTTATTGTCCGTAAACGCAACGTTGATCGTACAACGAAAGCGCCTACGCACTGCAGCGGCATGAAATTCGCGTTCCTTGCCAATTCGTCTTTATCCGTGACCTTCGAGGCGGAAGGCCAGCCTGCTTTGTTTTTCACTAAATCCATCTCTAACCTTGAGACCGACATTGAGTAACGTCAATTTATTAGATTTATGTGTCTTTAAATAGGAAAAATGGGACAGTAATTAAAATATAACAACGTCTCGAGCGTCCATCTATATTATTGCTTTAGCACTCATTACTCGTAAATCAATATTATTTTCATTGATATTTGGCAAGAGTATTGAAAAGACAGTCTCTGATTGGGTTTTACCTTTACGATGGAATTGGGCTTGCCAATATCATGATCGTTTAAGCAAGCTCTTTGAGTATTGAACAATTTAGATGGTTCCGATTCCCAAGTCACGAAGTCAATGAGCCAGACCTGAATGTCATTTCATTGGTTTCGCTCAATGGAAGACTTGGGATAGGTCTAAAAGGTCCAATATAGTTGTACACTAAAACGCAACAGTTTCTGTTTAATCCTGTGAGTTGGATGTATTTACCTTAAATTATTTCTAACTAGCAAAACCTACCTAGCTACCTACCTACCTATAGAAATATACTTCAGCAAAAACACAACGCACGATTGACTTTGTTAATTTGATTGATTAATTGTGTTAGATGGTGAGATACTACCGCAAAGATTCAGCGTATGAGCACCGACGCCGGTAAACTAATTGGTAAAGTCAGTACTCCTGGATTGAGTAAAGATTCGTTGTTGGTTCGAATCCCGCCCTGCGTCAATCGTGCGTTGTGTTTTTGCGGAAGTATTTTTTCTTTAAAATATTTCTGTGAAACTGCAGGCTTAAGCACTTAAAATAAAAATAGAATACCTACCTATAGTTACTTACCTGTATATTCAAAAACAATTAGTTAGATTCTGTACCTGGTAAAAGTATAGTGCCCAAGGTCCAGAAGACCTCAAGCCTGCACAGCATCACGTCCCTATGTCGGAGAGATAGGAAGTCTCCGAAGTAAGGGAACACCAGGCCGGTTGCCCCTATAATGCCGAAGCCTGAGAAGAACCTGAAACATCACCAAGTCTACAACGAATAGTTACGTCGAGATCAGAAGAAATTGCTCTTAAACTGAATAGTGGCTGTAGCAAATACAATGCAGTTGTAATTATGGTATGAAAGTATGGAATTTCCGTTTTTGTTAAATGTTACAGTAGTTACAAAGGTAATTCCGGGAACGGGGTACTTCGGGAACGGGTTACTCTAGGAATATTCCGAATTTTCTACTGTACAATTTTAAAAATTGTATTTACAGAAAGCAGAACCAAAAGTCCCAACTTTTTAATAAAAAGTTTGCACTTTTGGTTCTGCTCGCGGTTGATTAGATTTGAAATTTGAGTCAGATAATTCTGACTCAAATTTCAAATCTAATCTCCATGATAGCTTTTATTGTCTACTTCCAAAAGGCCAAAGTTTTTGAAGTAGCTTCAAAGTGCAACCAACATTAAAAATTCAAATTATATGAAATCCCTAGTTATAGTACCCAAAAGTCTGGCTGGATTGCATCTTAGAATAGCAATAGCAATAGGTACCTACCTTTTTGCCTTATTATATACCTACACTATATAAAGACGATTGTAATGTCCAAGACAAATAATCAAATTCAATATTTATAGATACCTGCAAGCTAAGAAGGCCGGGAACGATTGGACCAAGCTCGAGAGGAATGCTGCTAGTGCGTCTAGCAGAAGGGCTCCAATGATGGCCTTCTTCCGGCCGCGGGCGTCTGCCAGGTTGCCCCAGAAGTAAGACCCGACGCACATACCTGGAAAATAAAAGCGAATCAGCTGTCACAATCAATTGAAACACATAATTCTCAATTTAAACTAGGTATTAGTAGGTAAGTAATTACTAGTGATGCGCCGAGTACCAGTTTTACCGAGTAACCGAGTACCGAGTATTACTCGGTTCAAAATTTACCGAGCCGAGTACTCTGCCGAGTTACTCGGTTCATTTAAATAACCGCGAAAACAAGTTGAAACGCGCTCCAGACGACGTGCGACAGGCGAGGCGACTCGAAGCAAGCAGTTTTTCTTCTTTACTAGCTGCGCCCGCGGTTCATAATCATCATCATCCGAGCGATGTTCCTGATGGAAACATCTCATCATCAACACTCTCGGGAGCCTGGAGTCCGCTATCCTACTTTTACGTCTCTACTTCGCACGATCTTTGGCATCCCGTGTAGTGAGGCCATTTGCACGCATATCTGCTCTCTCGCCGTCAAGCCAGCCTTTCTTGAATCTTCCCAATCTGCTGCGGTCGGGCGGAGGCGCCATAGCAAAATATTTGTTTCCTACGTAACTAGCCGGACCATTGTAAACGCCATTTTTGCATGGTCATTGGCCATTCTTCTCGGGCATGAAGGCTGCCCCTGATGCCGGAGTTTCTGACGCGGTCTTTTCGCGTCACTCCACACATCCAGCGCAGCATCTTTATCTTCGTAAAACGCAGCTCCTGCTTATGTCGCTCAAGCACTGGTCACTATCACTATCGTACAAAAGGACAGGTCTAGTGATCGTTTAATACACTTGTTCCTCTTAGTTCAACCGGTATTTTGGGATCGCAGACGATACCAGTCACCTCTCGACACTTTGCCCAAGCTGCCGAAACACGAGACTTGACGTAGCAACCGATGTCGCCGGACGCAGGAAGCACAAATCCCAAGAACTTAAACTGGTCTGTCCGTTTGACCATATGACCGTCTACACAGGTGTGATATCTACTTGCACAAAGAAGGGTGAGCCGCCGGGCAGAAAGGATGGGTGCAGTCGGAAGACCAGCGCTGCTGCTATGTTATTTTACACTAGCAGCAGCATTATGCTGAGGCTGCGCCTATTCGGGCAGCGCACTACTCTCTACGTATATTTTGTTATTATCTTTATTGTGTCCATAATGTTATTTACTTTTTTTTTCTTTCTTGTTATGTAGTTGTGTGCTTGTCTGAATAAATCTATTTTCTTTCTTCTTTTAAAGTGGCCATAGCCACTTTGGGCGTGTAGATAGCGGGTCCTTTAAGAAGACCGAACTAGCGTTTGAGGACACGATCTGTCTTAAACAGATCCCTGACGATTGCTCTTGGGAGTAACCTGACGGTACAGCAACCCCTTATCAGACGTAATCAGTGGCAGAAGTCCTTGATTCGGAAGGAGTTTAGATGTCTGCACCTCTTTATACTGCTTATTTAGCAGCTCGTGGGAATATGAGCGCCATCTCTCCTTCACCGCGAGGTCCTCGTATAGCAGGTTGCCATCGGGATTTTTCACACAGCGGCACTTGGATATATCCTGCGCCGCATAGATCCCAGAACATGCCTACTTATAAATAAGCTTCTGCCCCTCAGACGTTTCCAACTTATCGTACAATGGCTGTCAGTGGTGCTGTCTGTCTCTGGCTACTGCTCTTTTAGTGGCACGTTTGGCGGACCTGTACGCGTCGCGATCTTCAGAAGAGTTAGACGCTTACCACTTTACCAGCTTATGTGTCGATATACAGTTCTTTAGCTCTGTACCTTTGTGTTAAATTTCATCTAAATTGGCGACCCGATTGAGCGTGAAAGAGGAACAAACAAATACACAAACTTTCACACTAAGTTAAGAAGCCAAAGCAGTGCACAGATGAAATCCTACACAGATATATATATCTATATATTTCCGAGTTACTCGGCTCATGAACCGAGTACCGAGGCCGAGTACGAGTAGTAAAAAACTGCCGAGTACCCGAGTAACGAGTACTCGGCAGAGTACTCGGTGCATCTCTAGTAATTACTGTAATAAGGTAATATTTTTAGGATTACTTAGAAACTGTTAAAAAAAATAAGCTCAGTAGCGGTCTGTGTGAGACATTTTTAAGGTCTCGTAGTCACCAACCCCTTAAGAACCCTTAAGAATTGAATTAACAAAAACCACGTTTGTTGTATGGGAGCCCACTTAAATATTTCTGCTTAGTACTGTTTTTAACTGTCTTGTTATCACGGTTCATGAGATACAGCCTGGTGACAGACATACAGACAGACGGACAGTAGGTACCTACCTACAGTCTTAAAATATAATTAAAAAGGGAATGTTCAAAAGGACCAAGCCTCACCTTTTCTCGCAAATGTGATATTGTTTTCCATACAAAAAAAAAACCGGCACTTGCACCATTCAACTATCTCCTTACCAATAAGCGGAGTGGCAGTAAGCCGCCCCTTGTCACTAGAACTGAGATTGAAGTCGTACTCAGCTGCTGGCAGCACGAAGCTGAGTGTCGTCGTGCTGAGAGCGCAGACCGCGTAAACTGCACCGCATGACATGAGCAGGAGCCATTGGAAGCAGCCGTAGCCTGGGGACAAAACATAGACAATTTTCAAACAGAGATGACCCAAGACGTGCAGATCATCAGAGTATAGCGCTTCAAATTGCGCTATGAAATGAAATGAAATAGTTTATTTCCAGACCATAGGTCTACACAAACAATACCTACACAATAATAATTATACACATCAACAAACAAACAAAATTAAATTAAATTTATATGTATGTAACAAGCCATTCTTTAAGGCACCACTAAAGCTTTTAACCTGTGTTTTAACCTTCCACCCCTTCTACTAAACATGGTCTAAGGTCGGAGTACCAGACCATATTTTGTACCTATTTCATTTTCAAAGGTGACAGAAATAAAACATTGCAAACAAGTTGGTAAATTTTGACTTGCGACTTCTATGAAAATCGACTTCTGCGCATCCGCCATTTTTTTCAACTTGTTTGCCGGGAGTTATACAAAAGTATTTTTTTCAATAACGCCAAAAACCGACAAATCAAGTCCCTATCTTGTGCAAACTATACACAAAGTGGATACCTAAACATTATAAAGATCGAAAACACCCCCAAGTTACATGCCTCGGGCTGGTCCTACAGACAGACACAGTTTAGGCTGTGCGGTAATATATAGTGTAGTCAGTCAGTCAGTCGGGACTTTGAATTGTAAGTACATAGTATTAAATAATATATCCATGTAGGTATGTATGTATCCTACTTAAAAATAAAGACATTTTTCGGTTTGAATAGCATGGTGTTTATTACTTTTAGCATTGTTACAACGCTCAACGTTTCGAGACCTTTCCAGGTCCCTTCCCCAGGATTTACTTGATTGAGGAGGATTGATTCAGGAATGTCTTTAATTTCAATACAACATCGCGAAAACAGAAGAAAAATCCATGAACTTACCTATTTAAAAAGTTGCATGTCGTACGTATCGCCTCGTATGCACTTGAAACTATTGAACCTTGTTGACACAAATCATCGCAATATGGATTTATTCGCAATACCTAATCGATTCAATTCATTTTAATGTCACAATGAAGAAATATTATAAACATATCCTTGGAACTTAACACTACGATGTTTAGGTAATAAAAACCACCGCTGACTAATAGCTTAGCTTAGCTTTGAATTGTTGAGCGATTTTTGTTGCTTTTGTAAAGTCAGTCGCCATACTCTATAATAAAAAAAAAAAAACAAAATCAAAGTACGTTTATTCATTCGGATATTAGCAAGATATCTCTTTGACATGTCATTTTTTTTTATTTAATCTACTCTACTATGTCTTCGGATCGCGACCTCCATGACATGAGAAGAAGACACAAGAAACTCATGGGTTTTTTTTTTGTATATTTTTTTCATCATCATGTGATTTACATTGTCGCATATATAATATTATTGAAGAAAAGTGGAACTGGAGCAATAATCTATACTTACTATAATAATCCTTACTAGCATTACAAGAGCGAAAGTAACTCTGTCTGTCTGTCTATCTGCTCAAATAAGTTATAATATACAAAATAATAAACATAAAAAAAAATAATTTACTTAAAACACTATCTCATCCACAAACACCCAACCAGCCCAACACCGCCCAAACCGCCCCGGGACCCACCAGAGTTCTGTGGTGCCAGCCTTGCATACCTTTCCTACACTCTAGAATTTTATTATAAAATTCGTAGGTAGAACCATCTATTTACTCCTTTCCATAACTTATCCTGCTACTTTACCACAGAACTCCATGAATACGCCCCAGGACGAACCGAACCGAGCCGAACGAACCACATAAAAACACATAAAAACATTTTACCAAACATTAACTAAACTAAGTTTTTGCTTGTTCCCGGAAATTGACAACAATAACTAAAAAAGACGTTTGGTGTATGGGAGCCTCTTAAATTTTTGTTTTATTTTGTTTTTAGTATTTGTTGTTATAGCGGCTACCGAAATACATCTTCTATGAAAATGTCAACCGTCTAGCTATAACGGTTCATGAGATACAGCCTGGTGACAGACGGACAGAGGGACAGACAGACAGACAGACAGCGAAGTCTCAGTAATAATCGGACCAGTGGCTCCTCAGATTAGCGCGTTCAAACAAACAAACAAAAAAACAAACTCTTCCGCTTTATAATATTAGTATAGATGGCTATAGGCTATATTATATTTTCAAAAAAAATATGGATCCTTACTAAAAGTTCAATAATGTAACACAAGGTGTGAAAAAAATTACCAAAAAACTATATACTAATATTATAAAGCGGAAGAGTTTGTAAAGCGGAAGAGTTTGCTTTTTTGTTTGTTTGTTTGTTTGTTTGTTTGAACGCGCTAATCTCAGGAACCACTGGTCCGATTTGAAAAATTCTTTCGGTGTTAGATAGTCCATTTATTGAGGATGGCTATAGGCTATATTATATTTTCAAAAAAAATATGGATCCTTACTAAAAGTTCAATAATGTAACACAAGGTGTGAAAAAAATGACCAAAAAACTATATACTAATATTATAAAGCGGAAGAGTTTGTAAAGCGGAAGAGTTTGCTTTTTTGTTTGTTTGTTTGTTTGTTTGAACGCGCTAATCTCAGGAACCACTGGTCCGATTTGAAAAATTCTTTCGGTGTTGGATAGTCCATTTATTGAGGATGGCTATAGGCTATATTATATTTTCAAAAAAAATATGGATCCTTACTAAAAGTTCAACAATGTAACACAAGGTGTGAAAAAAAGATCAAAAAATTCCTTACGCCGCGTGCGCTGCGAAAACTATTGGATATAGAACCAAACTATGTACTACAACTTTGTAGAACATGTAATTGTCTACCAAAAACATCTCGACATCATATGTCTAACTATTGTAGTTATCTCACAATAAGTGTTTTTGTAATTTTTGTAAATAATTAAAATGCCATCGCTTTAATAACCTTTTATTTTGTACCTTGGTATTAATCCTTATCAAAATAAATTACTTCATATTCAAGACGAATTCAATACCTTTCTAGGACCTTTTGAATTATTTATTTCGGACATTTCATTCAAAAGATATCGCGATATTAAAAATGTAAGTATGTTGCAACCAAATCCTTGCAAAGCGGTAGTGCTCAGCGATACTTTTTAATACTTTTTTAGGGTTCCGTACCCAAAGGGTAAAAACGAAACCCTATTACTGAGTCTTCGCTGTCTGTTTGTCTGTCTGTCCCTCTGTCCGTCTGTCACCAGGCTGTATCTCATGAACCGTTATAGCTAGACGGTAGACATTTTCACAGAAGATGTATTTCGGTAGCCGCTACAACAACAAATACGAAAAACAAAATGAAACAAAAATTTAAGAGGGGCTCCCATACAACAAACGTCTTTTTTAGTTATTGTTGTCAATTTCCGTATCTAATTGGATTTTGTATTATATAATTTTTGTACAGATGTTATAAGTACAAAATAATAAACAAACAAATCTAGCTGTGTAGCCCCGACATTAGCTGTGTAGCCCCGGCATAGAATAGGGTTACCCCATCTCATCCCGTGGGTGTCGTAAAGGCGACTAAGGGATCTGAGGGAGATTAGCTAACCTTAAGTACTCCCCGCGCGGTGGCGGATAAACTGCTTGATCCCTAAGAGGGTTGGTGTCAGGCAGGCGGCCGGCCGTAAAAACATTGCCAAATCTAATTGCAGCAGGTATGGTCTATGATGACTAACCGTCTGCGCCGACCCCAAATAAAAAAAAAACAATTTGGGGTTTATCGGACCCCGGGCTCCCGAGAGGGATGCAACCGGGAACATCGCTCAGATGAGAAGAAATAAATAAACAAATCCTGAAAGTCACTTTTCTACGCAGACGAAGTCGCGGGCACTGCTAGTAGATAAATAATAGATATAAGCTTATCGCATTGTTAACTCATTCTAACATATATAACATAGCTTTATTAGTAATTCCTGAGATTAGCGCGTTCAAACAAACAAAAAAACAAACAAACTGTTCCGCTTTATAATAGTAATAGATAGTAGGTACACGTAGATCGCATTTCTGGCTAAAGAGAATAGGTATAATTAATTACCCAACTATTTATATCTTTCACTAGCAGCTCCCCGCGGTTTCACCCGCATAAGTCCCGATCCCGTGGGAATATCGGGATCAAAAGTAGCCTATAGCCTTCCTCAATAAATGGACTATCCAACGCCGAAAGAATTTTTCAAATCGGACCGGTGGTTCCTGAGATTAGCGCGTTCAAACAAACAAACAAACAAACAAAAAAACCAACTCTTCCGCTTTATAATAGTAATAGATAGATAATAGATTCACGATAACCAATATAATTTTTTCCGAATCTAATTAAAATTCATAGACAGCCATGTCCTGGCAATTCATTGTATTAGATGATCTCTTCGAAGTAAAATTATTCGGATTATTTTTCGTCCTAAAAGTATTTCTTAAAGAGTGACAAAATAATTTTCTCTATAGTTTTTTTTTCTCCTTGTTTCGGAGTAGTGATTGATCTTTTTGGAATACTAGCAGCTCCCCGCGGTTTCACCCGCATAAGTCCCGATCCCGTGGGAATATCGGGATCAAAAGTAGCCTATAGCCTTCCTCAATAAATGGACTATCCAACCCCGGAAGAATTTTTCAAATCGGACCAGTGGTTCCTAAGATTAGCGCGTTCAAACAAACAAACAAACAAACAAACAAAAAAACAAACAAACTCTTCCGCTTTATAATAGTAAATTAGAAGCGCATTCCATTTTCTTTTATTTGTTCTACATTTTCTTTAGAAATACAAACAATTCACAGATGTACTAAATACCTATACACGTTATATACCTATTTATGATCAAACCATGGTGTAGTTAATCGTTGAAGGCGCCACACTGACGGCCGTGTCGACGCACCCTAATATACCTACCCCAACCACACTGGCTAGCTAGGTATACTGTTGTAGACTGTAAGAATGATAGATTTTGTACAAAAGAAGCCAGCAATAGGTATAGGTATGTATATTTTCATAAACATTAGGTACACTACAATTGAACTTATTTTAACTATTATAATATTTTTGTTTTAAGTGCTTAAGTCTGCACCGGGCGTAGACGCTGCCGGTAGAAGACATTGGATTTTAAAAGTCGTTTCTCCCGCATTCTGAAAAGGTGCGTGGTTCAAATCCTGCTTAGCAGTCATGCGTTATGTTTTTGTAGATGTATTTTTCCTATATCACTAATTAGTAGAGATGGGCCGACTAGTCGCCGACTAGCCGTCATCTAACAATTATGCAATAAAACCAATATTTAATTGAATTAATAGTACAGTAAGAAGGTGGATAGCCAGAAAAACGAATATAAAAACACGTCATAGCCTACATAAATCATCTTAACATCAAACATCTAAAATGTCATAACTATGCCTCAGCTCCATGAATATTTTTTTTCCAACTTTTATTTTTATTTCAACATTTTTTGGAAGTTTGTTACAGCTTTCGAAGTGCAAATTTATCCAAAAATAACAACAATCGCCGAGTGGTCATGATTAACCCAAATATCTAGGAATTATAATGATCTGCATTGCCGACTAGCAGACTAGCCGACTAGTCGGCAGAACCCCTAGTCGGCCCATCTCTACTAATTAGTAATAAAATATACTTGCTTATTATCATTAACCAAAAAACAAGATTTTTTTTTTTTTTCAAAAAAAACAGTATTCCTAAGTGTGGATTAACACTAAGAAATAATGTTTACAAAAAACAAGATGTTATTTGATAATCCAATTTTCAAATTATAACAAACTAGACTCGTTAATACCACAGTAAAAACGTAGGTTTCTTCAATAAACAAGCATTAAGCGCTACACAACGCAGATTTCCAGAAAAGAGTAATAAAGCGCAGAAAGAGTTTGGTCTATAGGACGTTAATCGATGTAATGAATTAGCTCATCCAAATAGATCACCATAACGTTATAACGTCGTTCAGTGGCGAGTCATGTTTTGTATCAGCTGAGCGTTGTTTACACGCAGCGGGTATTTTTGGCAGAGCACGTGCGATGTTGTCACTGTGTGTCGGGCCGCGGGCGGGTGGCACTCGGCCGGCGGGCGGCGTCCTTTGGACTTCGTTCTAACCAATTTGTTCGTAAACATGACAATGGCAAGGCAACCATATAAGTAGTAATGTAGAATGTAGTTTTGTAGGTAGGTGCCTACAATAGTAGTGTAGTATTTTTAGAGCGAAGTTCTTTTACTCGGTATGCCCCTGCATCGGCTCGCTAAATTGAATACGACCTGAGATTGATGACGAAGTGCTATTTAGACGAGTTTCCAGTTGCTTTTTAGACGAGTTGCCACATTAGACTATCTGAGATTTAGACGAAGTGCTTTTTAAATAAGTTACCAGTTGCGTTTTAGACGAGTAGACGAGGCGATTCAATACTAACCCGTTTTTCAAAACGTTCGTATGGGTTTCATTCTGCGAGATTATTTTAACCATCAGAGTTCATCGTCCCAATTTAAATTGCGTAATTTTTCGCCAAATATTTTGTAAGAAAATAAAATCCATCTTTCCCTGATTAAATATGTATCTATTTATTTATAGATACGTGTTTTACGTTCGTTGTCCTATAGATGAACGACAAATGAAATAATCGTAAGTAATATGTGATTGCGGTCTACGTTGTCGCGTGAATCTGTCTGTCAATTATGATCGCCAATGGATCGCCACGTCTATCAACTACTGGAACAAGGGGCTATTTACTTTATTTTCTTCTTGGTATTAAACCAATTATTTCCATTTGGAAATTAGACAGTGTCAAAATAGTTTTATACCCTAGGTGGTCACGCCATAACATGCATCATAGTATTAGTCGTCCGGGGTTCCGTTGTCAAAAGTTTCTTTCTACACATCTTCTTAACTTGAACCCTCACCCTATTTACTGATTACTGGTACTACCTTATAACATTCTAGTTTTTTCGCACCTACTGTTAGTAAACCTACACCTAATGAAAGAACTAATTCCAACGTTCTCATAAATAACACAATAAAACCATTAATCCATGTCCAAAGTCGATGGAAAATTATCCCGTCTGTTTGTTTGTATGTACTTGTATTATAGTGCTGTATGGTCGTAAACTGAGTTTAACGTGCCATCTTGACTTTACGACCTAAGTGCTGGCAACATTTGACAATATCAACGACAATCACGAATAAATAGACTAAAAATCTAGATTAATTGTCTAGATCATAAAAATGGTGTAGGAAAATCGACTTCGAAAAAAATCAATTTATTTTCAGGTGACCCAGATAAAGAAAAAAATATTTTTAGGTGTTTCAGGTACTATTTTGAAAAAAAAAACAGGATAAAAGAACAGGGAAAACAAAAGTAAGATTGAAACAAAAGATGATCGAAACAGAATCAAAATGAAAACAGAAAGTGTAAAACAAAGGAGTTAGGGCAATGGTCTCGTATTTTACAGCTAATGTGTTTATAAAAAAAAAATTTTTTAAAACATTTGACAAATCTTGCTAAAGTTTTTAAAATGTTAGTGATTTGCTTGCTAAATTACTAATAAGTATTGAGCGGTGTTGGTCTAGTGGTAGATACCGCGACTTTCATTCCGAGAGTTTCGAATCCTGGCCGACGGCGCACCAATGTCTTGTTGTTCAAAAAAAATTATGCGCTAATTAACATCGCGCTATACGGTGAAGAAAAACACCGTGAGCAAACCTACAGCTTAAAGTCACGCAAAAAGGCCCAGTTATAGGGCTAGTTGCGAAAATACACAGTAAAACTAACTAACTACTAATAAGAAATAATTGTTAATGTTAAGATAGGATTTTTCAATTGTACCTATTTAACAAAATTAAAGAAATCTTATGTTAAGAACTGTACGAGTAACCGAGTTATTTAGAGCTAGAAATAAGGTAGGTATTTAAATAGAATAAATAATTTATTAAAATAAGGGAGATGAGGATAACGTCTTGAGGGGCAAGTTGATGCGATTTTGGATAATATTAATGGGTTGGAAAAATGCCTACAAAAAGTGTATGGAGAGCCCTCTTAAGGCCGCTGTTTTTGTATCTGTCAGTTTCTGCTTTTTTATTTTTTTATTTTATGTGTTTTATTCTAGTTTTCAATCAAAGGTTCGTATAGGTATTTCTTTATCATGCGAGATTATTTAACAATAAGAGTTCGTCGTTCCAATTTAAATTGCTTAATTTTTCGCCAAATATTTTATAAGACAATAAAATAAATCTTTTCACAAAATAAATTGGATTTTTTCAGTGTTGTTTAAAAATATAAAGTTCATTGAACTGCTGAGAGAAAAATCATAGGAAATAAACTTTTGTGTGTCACAATTTCATGAAGACGTAAATTGAGTGTTAACGAAAAGACATTACGTAGATACTGGTAATAGAGCTAGAGGGGTACTCTTAAACATATTCTACGTTCCTTTTAATTCCTTTTAAGAGATGAATCCCAGGTATGTAGATATAATGAGCTCTGTCACAACGGTTTAAGGGAAGTTGACTTTCCTCCTGAGTTCATCGAGTGCAGTCGTGGGTCATGTACGCTAGATAGTCACAAGGTAATTTTAGATGACCTGTACGATCAAATTGTTTATATTTTAAAAGATGCTGCTAGTGAGACGAGGGACCCTGTTCAAGATAAGACTAGACGTCGGAGCGGGCATTTGGCTGGCTGGAACAGGCATGTTAGGGACTCACATCGAGAGGCCAGGCTTGGATTTCAAGAGTGGGTCCATAGTAATCGACCGACATCTGGCCCTGTATATCAGCGGATGTGTGAGTCACGTAAAGTCTTTAAGGGTCGCCTGAAATGGTGCCAAAATAATCAGGAACAAATTAAAATGGACTCCATTGCGAAATGTAGAGCTGATAAAAAAATTCGGGATTTCTGGAAAGCAACTGGAAAGCTCGATGTTAGACGCCTCCCTGTGAGTGTAGGTGGTACTCAGTGGAGATAGCTGATATGTTTGTTAGCCATTTCAAAGTTAAATCTCCTCTTGGTCCGGCTACTAACAAGCGTGATGCTGTACACGTAGTGTTGGGGGAGGAGTCGTTGCTTAAATTTACAGCGTTACAGGTAAGTAATGTAATAAAAAAGATGAGTAGAGGCAAATCTCCTAGACACGATGGGCTCAGCATAGAACATCTGAAAAATGCTGGGGTACATATGGGGAGGGTTCTGTCTATGTTCTTTACTATGTGTGTAAGTCACTCTTATTTGCCACAAGACTTGATGAAAACTATCGTAGTGCCCATAGTGAAGAACAGGACAGGAGATGTGGCATATAAATCAAACTATCGCCCGATCTCTCTCGCTACTGTTACGGTTTACGCTTGTTTTCTTGACCTCTCCAAGGCCTTCGATCTCGTGGCCTATGATGTGCTTTGGAGAAAGATGGAAGACAGGGGTATTCCGGCGGAGATGATCGGTATTTTTCGCTATTGGTATGGGAACCAAACTAACCAAGTTAGGTGGGCTAACAGTCTCTCGGGGTCCTATGGGTTGGAGTGTGGAGTGAGACAGGGGGGGCTGACGTCTCCTAGACTCTTCAACCTGTACGTTGATGGACTCATAGTCGAGCTCAGCAGCATGCGTGTCGGATGCAAGGTTGGTGGTGTTAGTGTCAATAACATTAGCTACGCAGATAACATGGTTCTGCTGGGACCGACTGTGAAGTCCATCGGGGAGATGTTGGGGGTCTGTGAAGCCTACGCAGCGTCACATGGTCTTATTTACAACTTAAGTAAGAGTGTGTACATGGTTTTTAAGGCCGCCGGTAAATGTCCTGACTCCGTGCCACCTATAATTTTGAATGGTACCAGCCTTATGCGTGTGTACCAATTTAAATATCTTGGACACGTGGTCGCCGATGACCTTAAAGATGATGGAGATATAGAGAGGGAGCGCAGGGCTATGGCGGTTCGTGGTAACATGCTGGCCCGGAGATTTGCCCGGTGTACGGACGAAGTCAAAATAACACTCTTCAAGGCATACTGTCAGGGTCTGTACACGGGCGGTCTCTGGTTCAGCTGTGCGAAGAAATCGCTAGAGACTCTGCGCATCCAGTATAATAACATCTTCAGGATGTTGTTGAGACTCAACCCTTTTTGTTCGGCATCTGAGATGTTTGCGAAGACACGAACGGACGGCTTTAATGCCGTTCTTCGTAAAAAAGTGCCGTCTCTGGTGAGGGGGTTGAGGGTGAGTGACAACAGCATCCTAAAGGCCGTTGCAGATGATCCGCGTGCACCTGTGCTTAGGCATCTCTTTCGAACGATGGCCGCCGTTGAAAACCACTCGGGCGGTGGTCGTTTGATTGATTTGTCTTCCAGGTACACGAAATATTAATTTAAGTTTTGTTTCACTTTTACTAACGTAGTTTATTAAGTTTTCTTTTCTACTAACAAATTGGATCTTGTTGTCTGAATAAATGAATTTGAATTTGAATTTGAATTTAAACGCGAAATAAATTTAAAAGCCGCTGCAGCGCTTTTAATTTAAAACAGCGGCGAAAGATTGTCGACAGCGATGTCAGCGCTGTCAGCGCTGCAGCGGCTTTTAAATTTATTTCGAGTTTAACAACGAAGTCGTTAAATGTCCTACTTAAATTACCTACTGTTATTCTCATCCGAGCCTTTGTCCCCGGTTGCATTCCTTTTGGGAGCCCGGGGGTCCGCTAAACCCCAAATAGTTTTTTTTTTAATTTGGGGTCGGCGCAGTATGTCATTTATGATTCCTTCTGCTTCTGCAGAAGATAAAGACCTTCTGCGAATAGATTTGGCAATATTTTTACGGTCGTCCGCCTACCTGACACCAACCCTTCTAGGGACCAAGTAGTTTATTCGATCGCGATCCCTTAGTTGCCTTTTACAACACCCATGGGACGAGGGGTAACCCAATTCTATTTCGGGGCTACACGGCAAATAGTAGGGTGATCCTACCCCTAAAAATCTTCGAAACATGATAGTTACAGTACAGCTGACTTTGAACTCAATGTCAGCTTCAATAATGTGAAAACAAACATGTAAAATCCTGAAAAGTTTTATTGTTTCATTTAAAAAAATAATGATCACTAAAACCTAACTGAAACTGCTATTGTTTCATTGCTGCAAAATAATGATGTATTGATTTTTATGGTTCCGTATAATATTTTGTATTCTTTCATCCGAGCGATGTTCCCGGTTGTATTCCACTCGGGAGCCCGGGGTCCGCTAAACCTCAAATATTTGCTTTATTTGATTACAATCAACAACCGTAGGTATTGCAGCGTTGTTTATCACGGAACCCTAATTCTTTTTACGTTTTCGCGTTAAATTCGGACATTGAAACAATACAGAGTATACAGACAGTCCAACCTTTGTTATCGTTAACTTCCCACTGTCTTAAATAACTTTTTATTACCTATCTTCTGTGTCTATATCTACTTACTGGTTTTAAAACGCAACAAGATGCATAAAAAATCGGTTTAGTCTAGGAATTACTGATTTTTGAAATTACTACATCTACACTAATATTATAAAGAGGAAAGATTTGTATTACTGTGTGTGTTTGTGTGTTTGTCTGTATGTTTGTAATGAATAAACCCAAAAACTACTGGACAGATAACAAAAAATCCATAGTCTATAAGTCTAAGTCTGGTCTATAATTGACCAATTCTTGGAATGTACAATTCAATAAATGACTGATTCTACAAATGACCGATTCTATAAAGGACCGATTCTACAAATGACTGAGTCTTTTAAAAAAATGAAGTTCATTTGAGGCGATGGGTGAAAATAAACAAAAGACGATTGAAACGAAACAAAAGACGATCTAAATGAAAACAAAAGACAATCGAAATTAAATCCTAATAGTAATTTTACAAAGGTGAAAGTTTGTGACTGTGTTTATGCTTATTTATGCTAAAACGATAAGCCGATTGCGATGAAACGTTATGTAGATAGTTGACGTCGTGGAATAATCGAAAGGCTACTTTTAACCCGAAATTCCCGTGGAATCGAGAGTTGATCTATCTATATGGATTGTCTTTGAATTCATTTAGTGGTCGACCCGAAAAATCATAATACTTAGTAAATAAATAAATCTTGCAGGACAGTGCACACATCGTCATCTAGTCCCAATCTAAGCAACTAAGCTTGTACTATGGGTACTAGACAACGGATATACTACATAAATTACACCTAGCCTATACCTAACCTACCTATACAGTAAAGACGTAGAAGAAAATATCTTTTTTTTTATTATCGAAAGGTACAGACGGTTCCAGTGGTTTAGGGAGACAGGATTTTGAATTTTACGTAGGTCTAGTATTCCATTTTATCACTTACAACTTTACAACACAACAGAACACACAAGCCTACAGGTCTATGAAATAATACTCAATCTATGAAAACCCCATAAAGCGAGTCATACAAACGGTCTCCATCCCATAAAATGTCTATAAACATACGTTTTGCAGTTGAACGTCCAATGGTAACGATCAACACGAACACCATGGGATTTTCCACCGACAAGGGAAAACCAACTGGCTGTTACCCCCTTCAATGGAAATTTGAACTTTATTGATTGAACTTTTTGAGAAAATATAGGGACTTACATGGTAGACATTTTTAGCCTTATTAATATACGTGGAGTAAGGTCGGAGTAGTAAGAACATGCTTTTTTCCGTGACAAAAACTTTCTAGGTTGAGAGACAGAATCAAAAAGTGGTGAATTAGCTCCGACCTTAAAATCCGTTTATCAATAGGCTGTTACAATTACTTATTAACGTCTTAATAAAATAAAACCTATTATAAATTAAACTAAACCTACCTATGAAATAAATAGTAGTAGGTACCTAATAAAAAAATCTAAGTAATAAACACAAATAAATAAAAACTTTAATAATGATTTCACTCCTAATCGTTACAGGTGTAAAGGTTCCATAAAGTAGGTACAATATTAAAAAAGATAAACTGACTGGACAACCCGTATTGATTGTGGAAACCCGGAAACACGTAATTCGTGAAACAGTCTGTGGACACACCTAACTGGGCCAATATCAATTTGCAGGAAATCGTAGGGCAAAAATAAAAGACCTTCAGTAAATTGGCCCTCGTAGTCCCCATCCATCATGGCCGATTATATCCACTCTTGTTATAGTTTTTTGATATAGGGATTTCTGGACTAATTTGTTTACAGTTCTTTTATACGATAATCGTCGATTTGCTGTCCACGTCATTCTTTGCAATATTTTTGAAAGGAGACTGCGTGTTGGCTTTGGCTTCACTCATGCCTTCCAAAGGTCTGAGACTGGACTGCACACTGCACAGCCCCATGATTATGGAGATATAGGCAAAAAGTATGTACCTACTAAGTGATTTAATGAAAATAAGTTGCTTGGGCTGTATAAATAAACAGTTTAAATTAGATGAAAAGGCAAATTGTGATGGTCTGTTAAGTATCACGGGGCTATGGAGCCTCGGATCTTTGGAAGGCGTGCATGGAACCGAAGCCCTCCTTAATATCAATGAAATTCTACCCGCAAACTATGAAGTGGACAGCATCTATTATTTATTACAATTATTATTAAATAGGGCCCTACTAACTTCTACATTCATAGTATTAATAGGATAGCTTATGGAGGTATAATTTTAACATAATTTTCATATCATATTAAAATACCGGGACATAAGTTAGAGGTTGGACATCACTAGTTTGTTGTCATTGCCATTACCGTCGTAATTCCTTGATGGGGCTTTTAGCTAACTAAGGGTGTGGTGTGGTGCTGGTGACGTCACAGGCGAAGGTTGCTACCAAGGCCGGTGGCACCACGCTTCACACTCCACTATTCCTTGACCTTGTCTCTCACTGATAGTTCTAACAACGTGTGTATTTACAGCAACTTCAGTCTATTCTTTTATGTGGATACTCGAAATCACAATTGCGTGTGCGATTTCAGCGATTGGCAATGAACGTTTGCGACTTTAGCGTTGAAGCCCTGTGTTTTGGGAGAACGAAAAAAGTGTAATTGTTTTTCATTTTATAATTCAATGCATTCTTAATGAACTAGGTATTTTAATTAATACCTAAGTAGGTATTTATTTCCAACTAGAATTACATAAACCTTCTTCATGGAAAAATAACCCAATTTAAGGAAAACAAATTATAATTACATTAATTCGGATTAATTACTTAATAGCTCCAACTTTTCACTGCTGATGCAACTGCGGCACCATATTAACATTTGGTGTAAAAATTGAAGCTGTAACTTCCTCATTATTTTAACAAGAAACTTCCAGAGATAGGAAAAAAGCGAGAGACTTCATTTTTTGCACAAAAAACATATTAAAGAAACAATAAAAATAACATAATAGGTAGGAACAGGCAATTAATTAAGACACAAACGCAAGGATCAAAAGGCACTTTTTGATTTCAAACTGTATACAGATACTGAATAAGCCGTAAAAAAGTATAAAAGCTCTTTGAACGCCACGACACAGTTTATTTTGGCGGGAACTTGGCACGATGACGTCGGCCATTTTGTGGATTCACCATTATGCGCGAACATTTGGTTTGAATCTACAGGTGATTTATTATCATAACATCTAATGGCCATTTTTACCAACAATAAGACGTATGTACCTACAAAAGCATTCAGAAATAAAATATGACTTAAGGCGATTCGTTAAAACACACCTTAGCTAAGTAACTATCTACTACATAGGTAGGTAGGTATTCTTCCCTATTCGGTCTAAGACGAAACAATACTTCTACAATATACTTACTAGCTTTTACCCGGTTTCACCCGGTCCTGATTCTCTTCCAGATTCTGTGGGAATATCGGAATCGACATGTAGCTTTCTATTGGTGAAAGAATTTTTGAAATCGGTCCAGTAGTTTGGGAGCCTATTCGTTACAATCAAATAAATCTTTGTTCTTTATCATATGAATAAAGATATAAGATACCGTACTCAGTTCCGTGGTACAAGCTACATTGTCGCCTTTTACTCCATCTCTTCTATGCCGGGGCTACACACTACTAGGTGACCGTATTCTATCTACGTCCCAGGCATTAGGCTTGTATCAATCATCTAATTAAGATGTAGATACCTACCTATACACAAGAACAAAAAACAATGATTATTATTGTTCACTTGAGCTAATCTGAAAAATATTTTGTTTTGCAAAAATATTCAGCCCGTCAATCGCGAAGCTCACCTGAATTCAGAAACTGTATTAAACAAACTTTTGGCAACAATCAACGTTTTCATCAAAATATCTACGTTCGTTATCTGATTGTTTAGAATGCGGTCAGAAACAGCTGTTCTTTATTTCTTAGGAACAACCGGATCTGATTATTCAATGTTTCATTTTTTAGGGTTCCGTACCTAAAGGTAAAAACGGGACCCTATACTGAGACTTCGCTGTCTGTCTGTCTGTCTGTCTGTATGTCTGTCTGTCCGTCCGTCCGTCCGTCCGTCCGTCCGTCCGTCCGTCCGTCCGTCCGTCCGTCCGTCCGTCCGTCCGTCCGTCCGTCCGTCCGTCCGTCCGTCTGTCCGTCTGTCACCAGGCTGTATCTCATGAACCGTAATAGCTAGAAGGTTGAAATTTTCACAGAAGATGTATTTCGGTTGCCGCTACAACAACAAATACTAAAAATAAAATAAAACAATTATTTAAAAGGGGCTCCCATACAACAGACGTGTTTCAAACATAACAAGGAGTCAGGACAGGAAGAGGGACAGGAGGACAAATCGAGTTGGTCATGGAATTCAAAATGGCTGCCCTATCTGTCAAATATACCAGTCTGCCTTCACTTACCAAAGAGTTTCTTATAAGTTTCAGATTTTCTTTGTGCCAAGGTTTTTTTTTTTGAGTGATTCGGTCGTTTGATGGGAGTAAGAATCGTAGATAAATATTTCATATTTTCCTATAAAATTCAAAAATTGGTTGTTGTAAACCATTGTAGGGTTCCGTATCCAATTGTGATAGTGGTACGGAACCCTTTGTGCGCGAGTGTCGCACTTGCCCCGTTTTTTTATTAATACCTACCCACACTTCAACTGACAGTTACATTTCAGGGCCTCTACTTTATTTCTGCGAACGAAAAACGAAACGAAAGAAAATCTGTCATCTGTCCTTCAAAACCGTCAGAAATATTTTTTTTCGGACGGATGGATGACAGATTTTCTTCTAGAACTTTCGTTTCGTTTTTCGTTCGTAGAAAAAAAGTAGAGGTCCAGATTTGTGTGACCCTCGATTTCTCGAGTCGTGAATTGCAAGACCTGTGTGGTGAGATTCGACTTCTAATCTTCTATACTATATACTAATAATATTAGTAGGATAATATTATTAAGAGGTAACGTTGATAACATTTATGTATGTATGTATATATTTTCCGGGTAATCTCAGAAACTACTTGACGATTTCAAAAATTCTTTTACCAATAGAAAGCTACATTATCGCGCCCAGGAACATCAATGAGTAGAAGTCTAATTGTACTTGGGTTAAAACGCTTCATCGTCAAAATGTGCAATATGCTAGAGTCATAATGTACTCACGAACTAAATGATACCGAAGAGTAACTAACGCTACTATACCTAATCCCGATATTCCCACGGGATCGGGACTTACACGGGTAAAATATTACAGTTATAACATACCTACTGCGCCAACCCTTAATAAAAAAATTAAATTTGGTGTTCAGCGGACCCCAGGTACCCGAGAGGGAAGCAACCGGGAACATTGCTCTGATGAGAAGATTGCAGGTAGGTATTATTATACTACCTATCTAACCTTTGCACTTCCGCAGTGGAAGGTTCTCGCTAGCCTGCCAAAATGTTTGAAGTTCAATCGCCTGTCCACTCTATTCTGAGATCTACTACGCGCCTATCAAGGTGACAAATACATGACGTCATACAGGTATTGGCGGGATAATAATAGGACATAGACAAATAGAGCTGTACACTCTCGAACTATCCCAAATGAATTTAGTATTCGTTCGTGCCTATGTTGGAATGAAATTAAATACAAATACATATATGTAATGTTAGACGGGAAATATTATATTGTGCCGCGGGCCCCTTAAGGGCTTTGATGTATCTTATGCTCTTAATCTAAGGCAGTCCAAATTGTTTCGCCCAATATGTAAGACGTGGATTAAATTAGTTGGCATACCTATGTAAACATTCTTTTATTTTAAAATCAGTAGCTAAAAGTTAGCTAAAAGTAAGTAGATGAAAAATACTTTAAAATCGAAAAGTTATTCCTTATAGCGTTAGTAATATAATAAACGTGGAGTAAGGTCGGCGTCATTTTACCACTTTTTGTTTCTGTCTGTCAACCTTGAAAGTTCTGTCACGGAAAAAGGCAGAACCACGGAATTGGGAGAACATCCCAATTCCGTGGTTCTGACATGGAATAATTACACTTTGGGACTAATGCTTTTTGAAAAAATGCTCTCAAAAACTTTAGTAGGTCTACCCTACCCGGCAAAAATACTTGTTCCGGTTCAGTTAGTCGCAAGTATTTTCACTCTGACCAACATACAGTTCCGACTTGGAACAGTTGGTCAGAGTGAAAACTTTTTTTTTAATCGTTGATCTGATTTCGTTGGTCGGAGTGGACAAGACTTCTCAAATAAATAGGCCTTCTATTCTGTTTGTAGGCTTCTGTGAGCTTGGGTTGTCTTGTGTCATGCCTAGGGTTTGTTTTTATTACTGTAAAAATGTCTTGGGTAGGTATGTCTTCGCTCAATTTTTTTTTTGGTGCGACAATAGTTGTTTTTTTTTTGCAAAAAACCACTAGGTACCTAACAAGCTAAAAGTGCCAGTGCTAAAGCACTTTAAAAGCTTTATCGATTTTTTGCAAATTACTTACGTTTTCGGATAAGCCGTTTTCGGAAAGTTTGAACAGATCTGATGCATAGTAGAGACATTTTAAGTGAACAAATTTAGGTATAATTTAAATGTACGGGCGGTATTCAGTTAAAAGACGTATGTAGTGAACTCACCGGCATGATGCAGGGCTGTCTCGAAGGGCGCGCGCGTTACCCGTTCCTTGCTCTCTGCCAACAAAACAAAAATAAACTGTCAACTATATAATCATTGCCAAAACAAATCATTCATAGTTTTATAATCATTTCATAAGTAAACAAATAAGGATAAATTGATCGAAAATTAATGAGTTACTAAAGTTCTGGTTCCGGTGATACGGTCACCCACTGGAATGTAAGGCATTCAAATGAGGAGGAACACTAACTTTTTATCCCGGCAGAGGGCTAATCCTAGGTTTGAATTAAGAACTGTCAAACAGGTGTTTTTTACAACTCTCGGCGCCAAATTGGCCATATTGGTCTGAGACCGAAAGAATAAAAAAAAAACTCGGCGTTTCCATTGGTGGAGGACCATCATCGAAAAAAAAAAGATCATCTGATGCCAGCGCCATCTACTTACAGCTTTGCGCGTGGCACCCCATTCGGTAGTAGGAATTTGAATTCCTAACGTTCCCCTATGAACAATATTTTTTATACCACTCACACTCTTAAAAGCTTATTTTATTCACGCTAAACAGTGAATAAAATAGACTTTTACTCACGCTGTTTGAATTTTGAATTTAGAACACAATTTACTCGTCGTTCATCTAACTAAATGCATATACCACCTCCTTGCGTGAAAAAAAACTTGATACAAACTCCTTGCGCTAAGAATACTCGACATACAAATTCTTTTTAGGGTTCCGTACCCAAAGGATAAAAACGGAACACTTTTATTGATACTTTGCCGTCTGTCTGTCCGTCTGTCACCAGGCTTTATCTCATAAACTGTGATAGCTAGACAGTTGAAATTTTCACAGTAGATGTATTTCTTTAGCCGCTATAATAACAAATAGATAAAAAACTTTATGTGATTTTGACATAGCACCTAGCACTTTTTACTATGATGCATTGTGATGCATTGAGGCTGGCGCCAGTGGTAAAATAAATTTTAACGTTCGCGTTGCGTTCACGGATTGGTTGCCGCTCCAGTGTTCATTTCAGGATTCCGAAATTTGTGATAGTGGTACGGAAACCTTCGTACGCGACGCGAGTCCGACTCGCACTTGACCGGTTTTTTTTCCTCGTAGTCATGGTATAAAGTATAGTATGCAACTCTTGAATAAAGTACGGATTTAGATTGAGGGCCATGAACCACTGGCGTCGCTCAGCATTCTAACACTTGAATGATGATTGAATCACTCGCTACGCTCGTGATTCAGTCGTTAGAATCCTTCACTTGCTCGTGATTCATCTACGGCCCTCGCACTAAATCCGTCTTTTATTCACTAGTTGCATAATATACTAATATTTGGTCCAGTTGAGTTTAAAAATAATCGAAGACGATCGGAATAGGAAAAAAAAATACAAAAGAAGATCGAACCCAAAGACAATTTAAATAATAATGAATATAGAAAAACTGATATTGTTTTGTGATATTGAATTGTAAAATGATGGTCATTTTACATTTTATTTTTAATAGAGTTTATCGACCTCCGTTCGAACATATGCAGCCTAGACTTCATCATTGACAGAGAAGTGTCACAGAAATAGAACTGACCTACAAAGCTTTCGTACTATTTCTCTTGCTGTGTTGACAGTTTCATTTCGGTCGAATCTGTACAAGTGAGGCCGCTCGTAGTCACGATAAACAGAATCGCTACTAAAGTGGGTGAGACCGCGGGACTAGGTAGTATATTATTCACACATTGATATAGGTAAGTATATCTATAAATATCAAATGTGTAACAATTATTGTGTATCTAAATTCGCATGCAAGCAGACGATAGGATAGTAGGTAGGTAACAATTAACAATAAAGTCATAGGTATCTTTACTAAGTTAATCTAAATTTACGTTTGCATGCGAAATCAGACCTTACGGTGGGTAGCCACTTTTGTTGTTGATAGTACCTAGCTACCAGGCTACCACCTATTTTCGCCATATCATTAGTTATTAGTTCTGTTGTATTCTCCAAATCATTAGTTCTGTTGTTCAGTTAACTGTTGTAACGTATGACTGCCAGACGTAACATTTCAGATGAAATGTTTGCAAACATATCGTTAAACCCTGTTTTGTGTTGAAGAGAATGAACTTTTAGCAGAATTTGATGATTTCGAACATTACAATTTGGCAAATACAAAGTATTGTGTTATTTTTTTAGTAAATACTACAACACATCCAAATGTAACATTCACTTGTAGGTTTTCTTCTGTTATCGCGATGTTGGATTGTTATTAAACTCACATATTTGTTAAAAAATAATTAATTTGTAGCTTACCAATAAATAATTGAGTGTTATATTTTATACCTTCGTCGTATAATTTATACTGTATACACACATACATAGGTAGTACTACATAAAAATTCAATCAAAAATTTTAACACAAATTAAATCTCATATAAATAAAATCATTCAAAATTTTTCATTGTTTCCTGCGCTATAAATAAAAGACCGCATTATATCCCGGACCGCATATTACATATTAACCGTATTATACCGTATTAAGCATGATTTAAGAATGATTTATGCTAGACCGGGCCGTGTCCGGGTCGGGGCGGGGACGGGCTTCTTTCGTATGAAGACAGCACGGACGCAGCATGGACAACATGCAAAACAAAAACAGTCTTCATACAAATGTAGCCCGTCCCCGCTCCGGCCCGGACCGGGCCGTGCCCCGGCCGGGACACGTCCGCCGTGCGCCCGGCCGGACCATCATTCATGTTACACCGCGCTATTTGGGTGTATTATTTTCACGAATATATCTGTGTTACGTGGTTTTTTAAAGCTAGTGATTCGTCTGTTGATAAACCAGACTATTAAGTATATATGCATTTTTCACAATTTGAATTGGCAGCTATTGCAATTGGCATCGATGACGAAGTATTGGAAAATCGAAGCGAAACTTCTAAAAGAAGATGGCTTTCTCCAGGTTGGATGTACACCTCCAACCTAGAGAAAGCGAGAAGCAGAAGGAGAATTTGCTTTACTTTACAAAGAATTACCTTATAGATGACGACATCAAGTTTTATGGTTATTTTACAATGTCTAAAGAATGCTTTACTTTTTTACTTGAATACGTGATATGTCACATACCGAAACGTTCGGAATTCAAATTCCTACTATACCACTAAAAAAATACCAGTGTGGTCACTCTGGACAGTATTTATGATCTAGTTGAGTTAAGAAATAATCAATGATGATCGGAATAAAAACAAAAGATGATGGAAACAAAACAAAGGTCGATCGAAGTAAAAACAAAAGACGATACGAAAACACAAAAAAAGGTGAAACGAAAAGAACTGTGCCCCTAGTCCGATTTTTTTACATTTACGTCACGTCTCACAAAAATGCATGGAAAATTGGAAAGCTCCAACTTCATAAGGTAGAGTAGTTTTGCGTTAACACAAACGTGATAAGCAGTTTGCGTAAACCCACAAAGGGTCATCTGTACGTATACTATACGCTACACCTCTAGTAGCTAGGTATACATCAAACAAGGGCACCTAGTACCCAAACCCCAGTTTTAGACTTCCGTTCATAACAACAAACAAAACTATGTTTTGGTTTACGATTGTAATTATTACAATATAACAAGTCTATTCAGCGCAAGCGGCCACCGCTTTATCTCAAATTAATCCAACACACATTAATCAACTTTAAGTGGAACATATCTGCGCAGGATTCGATCACATATTTTTTAATTGTCAACTGGAAACGACCGCCCGAAACTGGTTGGTTTTGGTTTACCGTGGGTAAGGTTTAGTTTTAATTGAAATGTATCGGGCTGAAACCCGAAGTCCTGTTTAAAAATAGGTACAAGTCAATGTGGCATATTTGTTATGCAATTAATAAGTAGTTACACTAGGTATATTACTAAAGTTAACATTCTTCTTTTCGTGTAGTGGTGTGGCTGAAATTTAAATTCAATTAAATTGATGATATCAAATTAATTATACGAAAAAAAATGTATTACTCTACATTCTACATTCCCCTTGAAAAATTTTTGTGCCATCGACACAAAGAAGAAGAAGAAGACTTATTGTCTGTTTTACGTCCAGTATCCCGGGGCTGTGAAGCCCCGGTTATTTTGACGGCCAGCGTGGAGTCAAAGATAATACGTAGAGGCCCTTTTCAATAACAGTTTTATTCGCAAACTATGAAGTGGACACCAAGCCGGCGATTATCCCTGTCTTCACTATAAAATGCAGCCAAGGATAACCACTGGATTGGATAGAACTATTGAGAAATCTACGTATGAAAACAACATGGGCTATAGTGATGTGATGGTAGTGAGTGGCTACTGAGGGAACTATGGTAATTATGGCGCGCCTGCCGTAACAATGTCCAATAAATACGCATTATTATATTATTTATCCAAAGGCTTCATATCCCCGTATGGAATCGGAGACATAACAAGAGAGGGTTGAGTTTTAAAATAGTTAATTACAAAATTGTAAAATTAAAGTCAAAGCTCAATATTCAAGTCTATCAACGGCGGAAATCAGCATTTGTTGTCCACTGGGCAAATGTAGGTATATATAATCCCCTAGGTGATTTGATTAGGTTTAGTATCTACTTAACCACATAATGGACGTTGTAGGTGTCTTAGTACAAAGAATTAGTTAGGTAACAGAATCAACTAACAGGATTTTGATTCGCTGCGAGCGAACGTGTAGTTTATAAATCCAATTTGTGAAAATATATCGTTTTAAAGTTCAAACTTGTAATTACATACTTTTTTTTCTAGTGGTGAGTGGTGTAGCTCACCGAGTGTTAGAGTTTTTAGGTCGCTCTAACTTGACCTAGCGACTGACTCAGAGATTTCATTCCATTTGAACCCCTTTTTCCAAAAACCATTTGAACCCCTTTTTCTAAGATGGCGGCGGTGGGACAAGGATTTGCAACCCTACAAACTTTTTTAACTTTAAACTTACCTCCCCTTGATATCTAAAAAAAAAAATTGCGTTCTCTAACAAATGCAACCCTTAATGTAACTTTTCAATGGACTAATACGGGCTATGAACATGTTCGATCTATGTTTCTATAAAGCGCGAAAAAATACGAAAGAAAAGATAAAGATAAAGATAAAATCATTTATTTGCTAGAATACAATACATAAAGATCTTATGGTAAAGTACATAGAACATGTATTCAGTCTGCAAGCAGACGTGCAAATATAAAAAGAAGAAGAATAATTATTATACTCTACTATTACGCTTGAGTCTATGGTAGACACGCAATGAGTCTATGGTAGACACGCAATGAGTCTATGGTAGACACGCAAAGAAGAAGACTGGTAGGTACTACCTACTATGGCCTGTCAGAATTGCAACCGCATTTCGAATATTTGCACGTACGAGGGATATAAATTTAAAAAAAATGTAGGACGTTG
This sequence comes from Idaea biselata, assembly GCA_958496205.1. Taxonomy (NCBI): domain Eukaryota; kingdom Metazoa; phylum Arthropoda; class Insecta; order Lepidoptera; family Geometridae; genus Idaea; species Idaea biselata. The sequence continues at coordinate 2,945,020 of OY292400.1, read as the reverse complement.
CACACAACGCCATCTAGCACCAAAACAAGCAACTAGGCTTGTACTATGGATACTAGACAACGGATTCAATATATTTTTTGTCAATACATAGGTTAGGTTAGGTTAGGTTACATAATATGATACCTACATTAAACACATCCAGAACAAGAAACAAACATTTAAGGTATGCTAAATAGTTGTCCCCGGTGGGAATGGAACCCGCAACCAGGGTCTCTCTCGACAGAAGCCGTCAATATATGTTGGCCATCGACATTGTGTGAATGGTCCACAGCTAACCATAATAAAAGCTTGCAACGATAATGGAGTGACGTTAGCAGCATAATTTAGCGCTAGTAGACACCGATATTAAATAGATAATAGCGTGGGATTTAGATAGCAGTCTAGATCGCGATGAATCAGGGATTCCTTTTTGGAGATATGAGGAGTGTACCTAGACAAGGGTTATTGGATTGTAGTAGGCATCCAGTTACGGGGCTGTTTTACTAGACTACGGGAAAAGGAGGGTTATGTGTTTGCCTGCGATGTATGTAATTATGTATGTATGTTTGTCTGTGCCCTCATAAAGCCTTATTAATAAACGTGCAGTAAGATCGGAATAGTGCGAACATGCTTAGTTTTTTTTCATGATAAAAGTTGACAGACAGAAACAAAAACGGTACAATTACTCCGACCATACTCCACGTTTATTATAATAAAGGCTAATAACGTCTAACTACTTATTACCATTATCTGAGTTATTTGGTCTGACTGATGTATATGACGTTCATCTAGATTCTAGAAGAAGACGGCAGTGGAACAAGAACCGATTCGTCATCCTTAGTGGCTCATCGGTCCACGGATACTGACTCATCCACTTTTGGCTACGACTTAGACCGTGGATGTAACAAGCCGCGGCCAAAGCCTTCCACCAAGTAAACTCTATTGGTCACCTTTTACGACGGACAAGGGATACCAGCCTTATTATTTAGACTGGTATAAACGCCCTTCGTTTAAACACATTATTTTTTTAATTGCAAATACAATCTTAAAACATTTACACTTTTTAATATACATAAAAATAACGTTAACTAATAGATTTTAGAAATATAAAACTAAATAATAACTACTTATAATAACTTATAATACTTATAATAATAACCCACCCCGAATTGTACCCGGCGCATACCCAAAACCTCTGTAAGATGCTTTAAGATTTGCTTTGTAACATCTGTACGATGTTATATTTAGCTGCATTTTTTTTTTAATTGAAATAAATAATCTTTTATAGGTTTCCGTATCCCAAAGGTAAACACGGGACTCTTTTACTAAGACTCCACTGTCCGTCTGTCTGTCGCAGTGTACAGTGCACACTGCATGCATTTCTCCTCGTAAAATATTTCTTCACACGATTTGTTCCCATAGTTACATTTTACCGGGTCCCAATTGTGTATTCATATAACTTCGAATTTTCAACTATGGTACAATGGTCTTCCGGGGGATAATACGCGATTAAAACTCGGTCAAATATAACAAACTCAACAATCTGAAGCCGCGAGTAACATCGCCATTTGATTAGTAGGTTCAGCTTTTTACTAATTCACTATCTATAGATACTTTAATGAAATAGTGATGGTGTCCTTGAATTAGTAAAATAAACACAAAACGAAGTTAGGCGTTGTTTTAAATTACTGTTTTAAAAATAGAACGAAAATAATTGATAACTTGTTAGCGTGAAATTGCGCTGCGTACCTACTTTGGTTATACTCGTAGATCGATGATGTTAGCTGGTAGCACAGTATAAATATACTAAGAGCGGCCTATCTACATAAGGCAGAAATATAACTATTTATACCTATAGGAACTACTGGGCACTACCGCCTTGTGGCACATACCATAAACGTCACAATAACACACCCAGTTTCATGTTTCTAGCCCCAGCTGTCTAGGCTGTACGTTGATAAACCTATAGTTTAGTCAGTTAGGACTGATATTTATAATATTTTGGTGTCCACTTCATATTTTGCTTGTAACATTGTTATTGAAAGGGGCCTCTACGTGTTGGATTCGGCTCCACGCAAGCCTTCTAAAAGTCCAAGGCTCAATAGCCCTGGACGTATAATAGACAATAAAATAATATTATAATATTTTGTAATTTGTAATAAAAATAATAAACTTTTCGATTAATAGTCGAAAAGCGTTAAAAATTGACATGATATTTTCATGCTAGAGATATCGTCCAATACATGTCTCTACAAAGTATACAAAGTTCATAAAACGCGCGACACAATTTTGCCTGTGGCGCCATCTAGTGAAACACCATTCATTGGTTGAGCCACATTACATACCACTGTTGTATCATCGCTTTGCGCTGTTAGCTTTTATTTTTAACCGACTTCAAAAAAAGGAGGAGGTTCTCAATTCAACCCGTATATTGTTTGTTAATATGTACGTATGTAACTCCTGGATTTTTAGTGGCAGTCGAAAGTAGGTACACTAAAAAGGATGTAATAAAAAAATTGCCAAACTACAATCTGGATCCACCCAGTAAAACTGTCCGACTTTAGATTGCATAACAGATAGGTCGGTGGCACTGTATGGAGGTAAGGTTATTTTATGCTTTTTTGAAGTTGGTTTTTAATTTTTTTAATTATAAGCTGTCCCGATCCCGTGGGAATATCAGCATCAGAAGTAGCGATTCCTCGATGATGTAGATTTCTGTTGGTGAAAGAATTTATGAAATCGGCTGACTAGTTTTGGAGCCTATTCTTTACAAACAAACAAATCTTTTCTCTTTATAATTGTATAGCTGCTTCCCGCGGTTTCACCCGCGTAAGTCCCGATCCCGTGGGAATATCGGGATAAAAAGTAGCCTGTTACTCCCTAATAGGTAATGTACCTTTCTATTAATAAAATAATTTTACCAATATTTTAAAGAAACCTGAAAGTACAAATTGTGATTAAGATTTCTATAGTTTAATTATGAAGCCCGAACCAGCCCCCGAATGCTTAAAATGATTAATTAAATCATGTTATAAGCTTTACCAACTTAAAAAATAGTTTCAAGTTAAAATGTAAAAAAAAGATAACCTACAATATACCACAATACACCTACTATAGTAATTAAAATTAAAAAACCAAAAATAAGTCCCTAAATATGGTATGCAAAAAGCTGACTGCATTGCCGCTTTGGATAGCAATACCTATTCGTTGGCCGAAGTAGCAGCTAGCCCTTTGGTCACCAGAAGCTAAAACTAATATTTTTGAAACATTTTTATAAAAACCTAAAACCTAAGTATAAAATTACGTACCTACACTACCTATGTATATGTCCTTGAACGTCCTCACCGACCTCGTTGTCGAAAACTAGTCTTTATCTCGAACAATACGATTCACTCCAATACATATTCAAATTTATTTACAGACACGTGCTGCTCATTTTAAGTAAACAAATTATGAATTTTGCCGTCATCTGGCTAATAATTGGACAATTGATTTACTTATAATAAAATGTTTTTCTTTTATTTTTCAGTATGTGCACATAAAAGTTGTTATACATAATTTTAACAACATTTATCATGTTAATTTTCATTTAAATAACTTGGCTTTTGATAAGCGTGAATAAAGGTTTTCAACTGGTTTTACAGATTATTTATGATACCTACGTAACCTAAAAAACAAAAATATCAAACTTAATAAATAAATATTGAACGACGTTCCGGCCACAGCGCAATCTAGCCCTAAACTAAGCTCTAGGCTTGTACTATGGGTACTAGACAACGGGTACGTTATTTAGTATAGTTTTTTTTGTAAATACATCGGTACATATTATTTATTATGATACATATAAAACACCCGGACCAGAAACATTTTTTTAAGCATAAATACTTGGCGGCACTCGGCGGGAATCGAACCCGCAACCTTCTGCATTGTAGTCGGGCCTTTCCCCGACGCGCCACAGAGGTTGTCAATAACTGAAAGATAGATTGAGATTTCAGGTCGATAATTTGTTTTCATACATCTAAGTTCCGGTTTTGAAGATGTTTTTATGAAATAGAACATTAAAAACAAACGAAGGATTTTTAAACTCAAGATTGCTTAGATAATTTTTTTAACTGTTTGGAGTTTTATCTTCCATTCATACCAAAAATGGCTGTACAGATTTGGGTGAAATTTAGCAGACAGGTAGCTCAAAACCAGAGGCCTTACTTTAATACGACAGAAAAAGAGAAAATCTGTCATCCGTCCTTCAAAACTGTTCGAAAATAAAATTTTCGTACGGATTGGTTTTCTTCTGGAATTATCGTTCATTTTATCGTTCGTAAAATTAAAGTAGAGGCTCTGGGAGGCTACCGCGGTTGTATCGTTGACATCAACTCGATGCCGACGCGGTAGTTTGACATCTTTGACAACGGGGTTTTCAATTTTAAAACCGCGCATCCATGGCCGTCAGCCGTCGATTTGAAGATTTTCTGTCAACATCTTCAATTCAATTCAATTCTGTCTGTGTTTCATTCATTCAATTTGGCTTCGGCACCGGTATGAGTAATCGACGACGCGTCGATTTGAAAATTTCGCGGTTCGAAATTCGGCTGTCAACTGTCAAATGAATTCGATTCCGATTCCGACAGAACAACCGCGGTAGCCCCCCTGGTTTTGAACACACACATAAAAAAACTTTTTATACCGGCATCCCCAAAGGAAAGCGAACTACGCAGGTAAATCCGGCTAAATTATTTTAACAACCACATCAAATAGGTATTTCTGTTTAGCATTTACGAAGCAAATATATCTATGAGTACATACAATGAACATTTCACATTACCTCACTCAATAAGACAAACAAAGAATTTTAGGTCATATAACCTAATAATTATAAACATAGATGCAACATAATTAATAGTGTTGACATAATGATTGTGTAAACAGAGTGAGTTGAGCGCCCTATCGACATTCGGCGATACGGAGAAAATTCAGACTAAATATGGGTGAATGGACGAGGAGAGATATAGGTACCAATTGGTAGTACCTACTTATTGTTTATTGAGATTACTGGGTATCGGGTCATGGTGACTAATCTATTTTATTTAGACTTCTTTAACTTACACAATTTTTGTTTGTTATTTCACTTTTTGGGTTAATCCTACATCGTAGTCTTTTTTCTTCAAGTTTGTAGATTTGGATGTCAATCTTCTAATATTATAAAGAGGTAACGTTGGTCACAATTATGTATTTTCCGGGTTATCTCTAAAATAAATACTGTTTCTGCGCTAACAAACGTCGACACTCGAGCTAGCTACCGCGCGGTTATAGATGGAAATGCTTCAATAAATAAATAAATACTGCACGACGTTACACACAGCGCAATCTAGCCCCAAACTAAGCACTAGGCTTGTACTATGGGTACTAGACAATGGATATACTACATATTATACTTTTTTTTGTAAATACATACATATGATAGGTACATAGAAAACACTGAATATCCCATGTCTTCGGACCGTGGACCTGCCTTCGCCAATGCTTGGATAGTAGAAGTATACTCGTAGTAGGTAGCGTGTAGCCCCGGCATAGAATAGAGTTACCCCATCTCATCCCGTGGGTGTCGTAAAAGGCGACTAAGGGATGTGAGGGAGATTAGCAAACCTTAAGTTCTCCCCGCGCAGTGGCGGATTAACTGCCTGATCCCTAAGAGGGTTGGTGCCAGGCAGGCGGCCGGCCTTATAAACATTGCCAAATTTAATTGCAGAAGGTATGGTCAATGATGACTTACCGAGTGCGCCGAGTTCAAATAAAAAAAAACAATTTGGGGTTCTGCGGACCCCGGGCTCCCTAGAGGGATGCAACTGGGAACATCGCTCGGATGAGAAGACTCGTAGTAGGTAGGGTACAAAATATCGAAACTAAAACATGAGCCAATCGAAACAAAAAAAAACTTTTTAAATTAACACAATTTGTTAACATAGTTAAATTTTCCCCGGTCTTTCATTATTATTTATTTTCTTACCTCGACGTTTCAACCATGTTACAATAGTCTTGGTTGGAACCCTCTCGTTGTGCGTCCACCTTGCCGTGGTGGGAGGGCTCAGTAACCGCTCACCATAGCAAGCCAGCTATGTTGGGCGGTGAAGCCAAGAGGCGCAGTAGGTAGGTACACTTCACATTCGCTTCTACACTTACACACACAACTCACACATCCACACTCACACACTACACATCCTCACATACACTACACACCAATAGGTGGGTGCCCTTGCCTTAATTGGCCGGGGTACGTGTTAGAGTAGGTGCCTCCCGCGAAAGCGGGGATGGGTGGTTCGGGCTTGCCTTTACCGGCCGGCCCCGTGGACAGACCACGTTAAAAAAGGTGAAAGCTAAGTTTGTGATGCAGGGCGAGAGCTGTGTGGCCGCCCATTAGGCGGTCTCTACTGCATTCCCAGGGGGGGACCAGCCGCCCCTCCCTTGGGTTACAAATTAAGGCCCTTCAGGTGCCGACCCGGCTCCGGCCCTCGAAGGAAACCATACCGTGCGACTCGTGGGAATTGATATGGAATTTCTAAAAACAAACACAGAACAAAAAGTAGACGTTGGGAGTGAGAAGAAGCTAGAGAGAAGACGGGAGAGGGAGAGGAAGAATTTGGAGAAGAGAGAGTTGGCAGAAGGATCCGCAGGGTCAGATAAGGAGAGACCAAGTAGGTCTGGTAGCGAAGTAAAGGGGCAGAAGGTGCCCGGAACGACAGAGAAGGAGAGAGAGCAGCAACAGCGGCTCACAGTTAGGGCGAATAGGCAATCTGAAAGGACCCTCACCCAACTGAGCCGAAACAGCTCGCTTGAGAAAGACCCCCAGCTGACCGAATCCGACGTCGACAGCGTCGCTGGGAGCATGAGGTCGGCCTATAGCGGCAGCGCGGACAGCTTGGAGCAGGGGCCCTCAAAGTCCATTGGCTCAGCCCACAGCATGGCGTCGGCCGTAGGTGGAAGTAGAGAGAGCCTCTTAAGGGAGGGCGCGAAGAGGGCCCGTAGCCGAGAATACGACTCGGAGGGTGACGAATGGGGAGGCAAAAGGAAGCCGATACCCACCTCCAAGCCCAAAGGGCGCGGCCGTGGTCGCCCCCCTACTACGGGTGAGTACGTGGGCCTGGCACTCGCCAAGCAGAAGTTGCTTGAGACGGAACAGCAGCAGCTCCGTCTGCAGGCTGAAAAAGAGATCGCAGCGACGGCTGCGTCGGCTCGTGCATTAAGGTCCATGCACCCGACTGCATCCGAACTCCTGCTCAGACCACCGGGCAGTACTTCTGAGACGGCTGCGGCCCATGATCAGTCCACCATAGGCCTGGGTCTTAGAGTGGCTAAAGATGCCGAAACAATTCGGCACGTGGCCAAAAGTAGTAAAAACCTGTGCGGCAGATTCCAGCATTACTTAAAGGAGGCTGCCGCCAGTATGCAAGAGGTGGTTGCTGAGCTCAGCCAACGAACCACCTCCGAGGAGTCCGCAGTTCTCCAAGCGGAAAACGCAAATATGAGGCGGGAGTTGGCCGAGCTCCGCAAAGAGCTTGCTTCTGTTAAAGAAGAGCAGGCGAAGTCGCGGTGCACCCATGCATCCCAGCCTTCGCCCACTCCGGGCCCTAGTGCTGGCCACCCTGAGGCGCGACACAGCGCGGAACTGGAGGCCTTCCGTCGCTCCCTTATGGTGGACCTGGGAACGATGGTGAGCGCGAAGCTGGCCTCAATAGATGACAGGCTCCTACCTGCCCCGCGTCTGCGTCCGCCGTTAGCGGCAGACCGAGCCCGAGAGGTCATGGAGGTAGAGTTCCCTCCTCTGCAGGCCCCCTCCAATAAGGGGAAAGGCCAGGGGAAGAAAACCAAAGGCCCCTCGTCGCCTTTGACCCCTACCCCTGTGCCTTCACCTCCAGTCCTCGTGACCGGAAACCAGGCGGAACCGAATCCTCCGGTCCCACTTGCCAAAAAGGGCAGGAGGCGAGGAAAGAAGAAGGGAAGGAATGCTTCTCTCCCCCCAGCCCCATCGGCTGATATCGCAGTCACCGGGCCGTCCTCGGCAAGACCGGCAGCACCTGCACCAGCTCCGTCGAGAGAGTGGGTGCGTGTTGGCGGCAACGGTAGACGAGAAGTCAGCAATAAACCGCCGACCTCGACGGAGAAGAAGACGGCAAAGAAGCCGAAGCTACGAGTGCCCAAAACCGCAGCTGTTGTTTTGACGCTGCAGCCGGAGGCCGAGCAAGGTGGGCTCACGTATGCGACGGCGTTGTCGAAGGCCAAGTCGGAGATAGACTTCTCCCGCCTCGGCATCCCTGGCCTACGCCTACGCAAGGCTGCAACGGGGGCCAGAATCTTAGAGATCGCCGGGGAGGATAAGGACAAGAAGGCCGACGAGTTGGCGCAACTCATCCGGCAGACGCTGGGCGATGAATGCGTCCGGGTCCAACGACCAAAAGCAACGGCAGAAATCCGGGTGGCCGGCCTTGACGATTCCGTCACGGGCCCGGAACTCTGGGCCGCTATTGCCAGTGCTGGTGAGTGCGCCATCGAAGCCATCAAAGTCGGCGAAATCCGACAATCCGCTGGGGGCATGGGTGCTGCATGGGCACGATGCCCAATCGATGTGGCTAAAAAGCTCTCGAGCGCCGGCCGCTTTCTTGTCGGCTGGGTGTCAGCTAGTGTCAAACTACTGACACCCAGAGAGAGGCGGTGTTTTAGGTGCCTCGAAGCCGGGCACGTGCGCGCACAGTGCAAGTCAGAGCTGGATCGAACCAACCTCTGCTATAGATGCTCCGAACCGGGACACAGAGCGAGCAACTGCTCGACAGCCCCACGCTGCACTCTGTGCGTGGCGGCTGGGCTTTCGGCAGGACATCAGGTCGGTTCGAAGACCTGCAAGGCCTCCAGGCCCAATAAAAAGAAGACAGCTGTTGCAGTCGGCCCATCGCCACTAGCTCCAGCTGATCCGACACCTTCTGAAGCCCCCGGGACTTCCCAAGAAGGCATGGATGCTGACGAGGGCTTCGAGGTCGAGTGTCCCTGATGGATCAAGCCCACATCCATCAACTAGTGCAGGTCAACCTCAACCACTGTAGAATGGCCCACGACCTGCTCGTGCAGACCGTGGCCGAGGAGGGGATAGAGGTCGCCGTACTCACGGAGCCTCTGTACATCCCCCAGAGGAGCAACTGGATTGCGGACGCGGCGACCCCACCGCTGGTCGCGATAGTCCCGTCCAGGACCCTATGCTTCCCGCCTCTTAAACCCATCGCCCGCGGCGTGGGTTACGTCGCGGTGCTTTGGAGAGACGTAGTCGTCCTCGGGGCGTATTTCTCGCCAAACCGGGACGACCGCGAGTTTGAGTCTTTCTTGGGTGAGGTTGGGGCCGTTCTCGACCGTATACAACCTCGCCCGGTACTCCTACTGGGAGACTTAAACTCGTGGTCTGCGAGGTGGGGCAGCGTACGGGCCAATTCGAGGGGGCTAATGTTGGGACCGTGGGTCGACTCTTATGACCTCGAAGTCCTGAATCGTGGGAGGATAAGCACCTGTGTGGCGCCGCGGGGTGAGTCCATCGTGGACGTCACGTTCGCCTCCCCCGCACTGGCCCGCAGAGTGCAAGACTGGCGAGTTGTCGAGGGGGTGGAATCTGGTTCCGATCACCGGTACATCCGGTTCCAGATTTCCACCCAGACCTCAGATCCGCCAGTACAATCCCTGCGCTCAGACCGCCCGCAATGGGCCTTGAAGCAGCTGGACCGGGAGCTGCTGGAGGAGGCCGCCGCCGTCCAGGCATGGGTACCCATCCCCGAAGACATGAAAGACATCAGCACCGAGGTCGAGTGGCTCACCGAAGCCATGACCAATGTCTGCGATGCAGGTATGCCGCGCGTCAAACTGCGAGGCCCTCGTCGGCGGGTGTATTGGTGGAGCGCGGAGATAGCATCCCTGCGCTCCGCTTGCGTGGCAGCGCGCCGCCCTTACACCCGCCACCGGAGTCGCCGTCGCGGTCGCCGGCTAGCGCCGGGCGAGGTGGACCCCGTGGAGGAGCAACTCCACGAGGCGTACAAAGCGGCCAAGAAGGCCCTGAAGACGGCCATAATCGTCGCCAAAGACCGGGCGCGCAAAGAAATGCTCGCGGCCTTGAGCGAGGACCCATGGGGGCGTCCCTACCGTCAGGCACGGGACAAGCTCAGACCGTGGGCCCCCCCGCTGACAAGGTCGCTCGAGCCAGATTTCGTTGCGCAGGTCGTAGCGGCGCTCTTCCCGCGCAGGGAGGAACACGTTCCTCCGCGCATGGCCCCACCACCACCCTCAGGGCTGGAGGGAGAGGACGAGGAAGAAGCCTCCATCGAGGTTACCGCAGAGGAGCTGAAGATGGTCCTCCGTCGCCTCAGCGCCAAGAGCACCGCCCCTGGGCCTGACGGCATACCAGGGCGCGCGGTAGTTCTGGCCTCGAGGCACTTGGGGGACCGTCTCCGGAGGCTGTACACCGTCTGCCTAGAGCGAGGGGAGTTCCCTGCTCGGTGGAAGGTGGGCGGTCTCGTGCTCCTGCGGAAGGAGGGGAGGCCTTCGGAGTCGCCTTCAGCGTACCGGCCGATCGTCCTACTGGATGAGGGGGGCAAGCTCTTCGAGCGTGTCATCGCCGCGCGCCTCTCCAGCCACCTGACCCGTATTGGGCCGGATTTGTCGGCATACCAATACGGGTTCAGGAGGGAACGGTCGACCGTTGGGGCGATCTTGAGGGTCAAGGCCCTCGCCGAGGAGGCCGTCAACGGGGGGGGACTGCTGTTGGCGGTGTCGCTCGACATCGCCAACGCATTCAATACACTCCCGTGGGAGTGCATCCGGGAGGCGCTGTGCTACCACCGCGTACCCGGTTACCTGCGCCACACCCTCGAGGCGTACCTGTCCGACCGGACGGTCGCCTTCGAGACGCAGGTTGGGGGGCGGCAGTGGCAAATGTCGTGCGGTGTTCCACAGGGGTCGGTACTCGGCCCCATCCTGTGGAACATCGGCTACGACTGGGTGCTTCGCGGTGCCCTTCTCCCTGGCGTGGCCGTCACGTGTTACGCGGACGACACGCTGGTCACGGCCAAAGGGAGGTCCCACCGCGAAGCAGCAGTCCTAGCGACGGCGGGGGTGGCGCATGTGGTGCAGAGGATTCGGAGCTTAGGGCTGGAGGTGGCCCTGAGCAAGACCGAATCCATCTGCTTTCACGGACCACGCGCCAAACCACCACCCGATTTCCACCTTACAATTGGCGGCATCCGGATCCCTGTCGGGTCAACCCTGAAATACCTGGGGTTGACACTCGACAGCCGGTGGACTTTCCGGGCTCACTTCGCCCGGCTGGAGCCGAGGCTGGTAGGAGCGGCCGGGGCACTTGCCCGGCTTCTACCAAACCTCGGTGGACCGAGTGTGGCGACGCGGCGCCTGTATCTCGGCGTCCTGCGCTCCATGGCGTTGTACGGCGCTCCGGTGTGGGCTGCGAATACCTCGGATGGCGTCATCGGCACACTCCGCCGCGTGCAGAGACTGATGGCCATCCGAGTGACGCGGGGATACCGCACCGTGTCGGGGGAGGCAGCCGTGGTCTTGGCTGGGTCTCTGCCCTGGGACCTCGACGCGAAATCCCTCGCGTCACTCTACGAGTGGCGCGAGGAAGCGCGAAGTCGAGGCGACCGCCCGTCGCTCAGGATGGTGGAGGAGCGCCGAGAGGAGTCTCGCCAGGCCCAGCTGGTAGAGTGGCGGACCCGGCTGCAACAGCCGTCAGCCGGCCACTGGACGGTGGAGGCTGTGAGGCCAATTTTGGAGGGGTGGGTGAGCAGGCAGCACGGGGCACTCTCGTTCCGCCTCTCGCAACTGCTGACGGCACACGGATGCTTCGGCAGGTTCCTGTGCCGTATCGGCAAAGAGGCGGACGAGAGGTGCCATCATTGCCCTAGTCCGTGCGACACCGCGGCGCACACGCTGGCTGAGTGCCCAGCCTGGGACCAGCAGCGGACAGAGCTGGTGTCTGTCGTCGGCCGTGACTTGTCGCTGCCGGCCGTGGTCGCTTCCATGGTCGACAGCGACGAGGCGTGGCAGGCCGTAAGACATTACGCGGAGGCCGTAATGAGCCAGAAAGAGGCTGCGGAGAGGGTTCGCGAGATCCACCGCGTCCCAAACCGCGCACCGCGCACCCGACGGCGGAGGAACAGGAACGATCTGTTTCCGCCCTAACCCGGCTCTTGGCGGCGGACTCGGGGGAGTCCGTCGCCAATAAACGAGCCCGAGATGGCGGCGGCGTGTCCGCGCCGCCACTCGTGAGGGTTTTCCCCGCAAAGGGGTTTTGGTGAGGAGGTCCGTCGAGACCACCCGCCGCTGGAGCTCGTCGACGGCTCCGGAAGGAATTCCGACGAGCTCCCGCAATGGCGGAGCGCTGGACACCGAGGGGTTTAGTGGGTAAACCTCCGGCCGCCTACCATCTCAGGCCGGAGGGACCCCCACACACCGGGCCGCTCTCCCCCGGGAGCGGCCTGATGGTCTTAAAGTGATTCCCCTCGTTAAAAAAAAAAAAAAAAAAAAAAAAAAAAAAAAAAAAAAAGTCTTGGTTGGAAGGGGAACTGACTCTCACCAGTCCGGCCAGAAAATAAATAATAATACGCGATTACGACCTGGGAAAATGTAACTAAGAAAAAAGACGATCGAGAAAAACGATCAAGAAAGACGATCATTACATTAACAGCTATCTATACGAATGACATGACATATTTATTAGCCAATACGATACCGATTATTGGCATCTGATTACACTTGATTAGTTATCGGACACTCGGACAGTAAAGTGTTATCTACGCCGTAGCCGTGGTACGCTACAAGCTACGAGCTACGGGCCCCTCTCGTAGCATGTCTACAATTATCGTAGATACTGAAATATAAGGATTATTTTACAAGGAGATATGAATTAAAAAAACTTTTCTTTTTTAACCGACTTTAAAAACGGAGGAGGTTCTCAGTTTGACCCGTATATTGTATATGTATGGATGTGGATATGTTCACGCCGTAGGTATGTACTCCGGCACATGAACTCCGATTTCGTAATTCTTTTTTTATTCGGAAGTTGAGAGTTCTGAGTTGCTGCCATAAAATCTTTATAAAGATCTAATGAGAACCTCCGGAATGATGAGCAGAATAGTCTTCTATCAATAGAATCGGCTTCTAAATTTTTAGAATTTTTTTATTTCATTATGCAATTCTCCTCGTCAAATATTTTTAGAAGAATGCCTTAAGCAATAAACATAAGAAATATTACTGATACATTGTCAATTTTCAAGCCATTCTAAGTAGCCCAGGCGTGTTACGTGATTATCGAATTGAGTGTGCAATTCGAAGTGAATTTAAAAAAAAAACTACCTATATATTTCATTGAAATAAAGGTTATTTTTTTTAATCGCGATTTTTGCTTTCTGATCCTGTCTTTTGAGATTTGGTAAATAACTTATTTACAAAAATAGTAAGAATTTTTCTCAGCTCAGTGGCAAAAATGGCGGTAGCCAAAAATACCAGAATAAAAATTAAAATAAAACAGTTTTGACACAGAATGGACAATGGGAATTTATATGGGACGTTCAATTGGAGCATTTATCATCTATCAAGAAATCAAGACATTTATTGCTAAGTTATGTGTACACAAGGATCATGGTATTATCTAGACAAGGAAAAATTTTACGAGGCGTAAATAGAACAAATCCTTAAAAACAGCTGCAAAACATTAACTCAATTATTATGAAACCGTCTCGTTTAGTTATTAATTAAAATTAATTAACCTAAATACCTACCTAGTACAGCTAAATGAGACACAAAACCGTCCTCGATATTGTAATACAAACCTAAATACATATCGTAATACGCGTCTCAAATAAACCCATCAAGGTGAAACAACAACAACTAAAGAAACTAAAAAAATAAAAAGTAAATAATTAAATTGAACAAAATATGTCTCGAATGTATTTGTAGAAAAATCGGTATTATTAGACTCGTATTTATTTGAAACTAGCTGACCCGCCGAACTTTGTTCCGCCTTAGAGAGAAAAAAAAGTATCCGTCTCCTGGGCATCTACATATACTTTAATTCTACGAACGATAAAACGAACGATCATTCCAGAAGAAAATCTGTCATCTGAAAATTTTATTTTCGGACAGTTTTGATGGACGGATAACAGATTTTCTTTCGGTCGTTCGTACGTTCGTAGTACCCCTCCTGGTTCAAAGCTACCTCCCCACCGATTTTCAGCCAATTCGGTTCAGCCGTTTTTGAGTTATAAATAGTGTAACTAAAACGAGTTTTTTTTATTTAGATAAGATGGATAGATATAAGATTTAACTATTTTTGCCGGGTTTTAATCGCGTTGCTTTTATAATACAACATTTTATATTATTATATAACATAATATTAAGCATTTCATTAACGTTTTCAAAAATCTAACATCGCGAAAAAGAAAAATCTTATGTCGTATTTATTTTTTTACGTTGAAGACGATTTAATTAATTAAATCAATTCATAATCCAAAATAAATAACAGCGACAACAGAATTGAGAATCTCCTCCTTTTTTGAAGTCGGTTCAAAATATATATATTTTTGCTATATCTCCCGGAAAAAAACCTTAAAAAAATAGGGAAAAATAAATAACAGCAACAAATACATACCTCCGTGTTCCTCCATAACTTCAAATAAACAAAAAGTCTGTATACACAATTCTCAAAAAAAAACACAAAATAATAAAAATCAACAAGGAAATATACAACTTAAAAACTAATATCACACTATTAGAGAGTTCCGTCTTTTATTAAAATCACCAAAAGAATCTAATAAGAATAAAAAAGTTTATTTATAAAAAATATTTTTTAAAGTCTTTTTTTGGGAATTTTTAAAAGTTTTTTATCCCATTTGTTGTGGTTTAACTACGGTATCGGAGTGTTATTTTAATTTCACTCGAACGCGGTACTTATGCGACATTTGTCGTACGTTTAAGCGGATCTCGAGCGGTTTGGGCGATGCGTCTGGTTCTACTAGCGGACCAACTGCGGATGGGCGGCGAGCGTCCGCGAAACGAGACCTAGCTATTATTGTATGCATGTAAGTCTGTACGTAGGTACATTGTAAGTTTAGTGCATGAACTTTATGATTATAAAGGTGTTAGTTGATGATTTCAAAGTATTTTAAATTAACAAATCTGCATAGAATTCTCATTGTCTACTTTAGAATTTCATAACATTAAAATTAAAAGAAATTTATTAAAAGATTTTCACTTACATGGAAATTTTTTTAAACACGCGTTGGTTCTGTATTTTTTTTATTCTATTTTTAAAACTTCTGTGGGAATGTGTCCTTAACATCTTAGCAACTAAGAAGGTGACTTAAAAGAAGATCCGACGTCCCGGTTGCATCACTCCATCGGTCGTCGCTTAGATGAGAAGAAGGTAGGTATATTATGGTGTGTGATGTACGTATAATTAAGTCAATTTCAGATTAAAAAAAATACATGCGATGGGCTAGTCCTGACTGACCTTACCTCACCTAATGGGAACGACGATGAGGTCGACGGTGGAACATGCTTGCCAAGAATAAACCTATTCACTCTTGATTTAAAAATTCGAAGGTCCGAGTTCTAAGCACCAAAAGGTAGTGCGCAATCGAAGAATCCTTTTTAGGTTCACCCGCTTGTCCGTATCTTCCGTGTGTCACTAGTCATCACTGATTTTGTAGGCTGTGTCAGTAGACATGCAAGCCAGGGGTGTTACGAATATTCACATCTACATTCGTAAATGCGGAATATTTGCATTATTTCAGTCATCTGCATCAGAATGGACATTCGAGTTTTTACGGATGCAGATTCACATCTACAAGTAACTACATGTAAAGAAATTATGAAACTCGAAGCCTAAAATTATGTTGTGTCATAAGTAAAACTAAAAGTTGTGTAATTTTGTTCTAAAAATATGATAAAATAAATAAAAAAATAAAATTGAATTGAAATTCAGTTATTTATGCCCTTATAATTTAAATAATTATCCTTCCAAAATCCGCATCCGCATCACATCTGCATACGCGGATGTTCAAAATTTTGCATCCCTAACAACCCTGAGCCAAGCCTACAAAATGTAGCATGTGTGTTTTGTACTGTTTAGCAGATCCCACAACACTCTCTACTACGATAAGCCGCTTAATTACGACACAGACCCTGAAACATCGTGTGTGTTACGTATTACTAGACGATAACTAATTGGATTTCAGCTGAAAGTTAATCGATATTTCGTTGGAACGGACGAAAAATGTCGCTAAAGATTATCCTTTTAGTGATAAACTCTAATTATTTCAAAACCTACCTACCGCAATCCTTGGTTGTTTTATTTTCACGGTGTCCCTACCTCCTGGGAGCGACTAGCAGTGGCCAATCAGGAAATCGCTTAACCGCCTGCGAACACAGGTTGGCCGCTGTAGGGAAAATATGGCAAGGTGGGGTTTTTCCGGTCAGAGCACTTTGTGTGACTGTGGAAGAGCTATTCAAACAATGGCGCATTTGACGGTTTGCCTTCTGTATCCTGTTAGCTGTTCTCCAGCCGACCTCAACAGCGCCACAGGCAAGGCAGTAGCGATCGCCGAGTGCCGGGCCAAGATTTTATAGGGCATTTGACGCAGTTGACACGAAGAACAAGAAGATTTTCACGCAAAATATTTTTTCTGTTCGAATAATTGTAATAATTTCGCGTTGTGTGCCATGTCTATTAGTACCTACCTACACTTACCTAACGTACCTACCGCTGTGCAAAAACCAACACTTAAATTGGGGCTTATCGAAACTGCTAGCCGCTACAGAGCAAAAGCGCAACTTTTGTGTTTTAATAGTCGCCAGCGATGGATTTTCGCAAGAAACAGTACCTAAGTAAGGTGATTGCTACAGTTATTGACCACTATTTAACAAAATAAGATGGTGGAAGATCGCGGTTTCATTGACATTTCGTACTTCTTATCTTTCTATATTCTTCTTATATATAAAATTTCCATGTCACAATGTTAGTTACCGTACTCCTCCGAAACGGCTTCACCGATCTCCACCAAACTCCACATGCGCATTCAGTAGGTCTGAGAATCGGCTACTATCTATAATTTATAAGGCAAAACAACGTTTGCCGGGTCAGCTAGTAACTTTATAGATCTGTGTCGTCGTCATTTATCAGTACACATACTTACGTAATATTTCACATAATGTAATGCGTGTCGAAAGCACCTGTAGCTGGTCGGTTTACTCACTAAAGTTGAGTACTTAAACGCTTAAACTTTATAACAAAAAATCAGAAACCACTGAAGAAGTTTTCCTCTCCCAAACGGAGTGGAATTTAACCGTAAAAGTACCGTAAACATTTTACTACCTTAGCAATAAATAACTAAATACACTTAACACGTGTGCCCGAATCGTGGTTAGATACATAGTTGCTAAAGATAATTAATAAATTTCCTTTGAACTAGAGAGAACATAACGTCGGTGCACACTGAGATACCGGCCGGGGCGACAAAGCAAATGAATGAATAAATTTTGGTTACTTCACACAGCGCCATCTAGCTCCATGGTAAACTATTATAAGCGTTGTAATGGTAAATCCACAACGAATGTAATACTTTTATATTTTTCTTCCGTAAATACTTAAAGCACTAACAAATAGCCGCCACCGCCAAAATTTGAATATGTTTTGCTATGGAATGTTGAGATTTCTAAAAGCAACCAATGATCATCATAATTTTGATGTTTCCCATTAGTCAGTGGTTATTTAACCACCAATCCGACCAAAAGCATTCAAACTGTGACGATTGTACGTCCGTTGTGTCTTATTCCAAATATCACATTAAGACTTCGTAGTTCCTCCGACTTATTACAAGATTACAAATGAGGAAATAAAAATCGACTTAAAGAAATTCATACCGAAAAAAGTACTTATTGTATCTATTTTTTATTAAAAGTCAATAAAATGGTCTTAATCTACTAGTTATGGTTAGTTGAAGGTTAGTATTGCGCATTGACTGCACCAGAAATGTCAGGGGACTGTTAACAAGTAAAACTGAGCAAGTCATTGTTATTGGTAGACCGACACCCTAGTAATTTCATACCTATCGACTTTTTTCGAGTAATTTTTAAAACAATGTCAAATACGGAATAAAATTTTAAAAGGCTGAACAGTTATGAACTTCGGTGCTCACTCTATATTACCTAAAAAAATATGTTTTAGTTATTTTTCATTAAATTCTGAAAAACTAAAACTTAGATTTTTATGTCGATGTATTTAATTATTTTTTTATACTTTGTATATCATGTAAGATTAAAGCTAAAATTAACAATCCCTAAATCATGTGACAGCGAACATTTTGGTACTAAGTGCCTACATACTTATTTTTTTATTTTCCAATTGTTCAAACAGTTTTATCTACCGAAAATCTTTGTAAATATTTCCATAACTTCCTTAAATGTAATAATTTTGTATTGAAACTCAAACATTTAGATTGTAACATGAATTCGACAAATTGGTTATACACACATACTGAGTACTATGTTTGTACATATCTGTTTGTGTTCTATTAGTGTGTTTTGGGATCCGGTCTGCAGGAACTGCCTTTTTAGATATAACATACCTGTATTATAACTAAATAGGTTATACCTGCCCCCACGCACGTAAGCAGGCTACGTAAAATAGTCTATGACCTGCACTAAGATTGATTGGTACGTGTAACTAAATTCTGCTAAGATTGGTAACACGTGCCTACAGCTTAACAGCGTATTCTGTCCTACAGGCCAAACAAAATGGAAATCTCCTAGCTAGGCTTGCTTACGTAAACAAGCACCTATAACCTTATTAATAAAAGTGGAATAACGTTGGAGAAGGTTTACTACGTTTTGTCTCTGTCTGTCAACTATGAAAGCTCTTGTCACGGAAAAAGACAAAGCATGTTATTCCTTCTCCGACCCTACTCCACGTTTATTAATAAGGCTAAAGTTTATTTAATCAAGTTTAGTTACTCCACGTTTATTAATTAGGCTACTAGTGTCGACTGTACCGCAGTCGACTGTCAACAAAACTGCTGCACTAAACATGAAAGTCTACTTGCGTTTTAAATGTTCAAACAAATGTATTGTGTATGAACTACGTCGCGCGGTTTTACCCGAGTCAGTTTCGATTTTTAATGCAGTGGTATGAAAACAAATGAAACAAATATTAGACCCAGATTTTCGTTGCTTAGGTACATAGGTACCACTGCCCCAGATTTTCGTCGATTATTCAGTTCTACATGTAGAATTTTGAAGTAAAGCATGCACGCCATGGAACCTTCTAGAAAACAGAGCAATCCAAAAATGTGCACATTTAACTTATCGAAATCTGATTAGGTACCCATCTAAGGGTGAGTCCCCTCGCGACAAATACCGTTGCAACATGGTCGAAACGTCGAGGTAAGAGAATTAAAAAGTAAAAATCACGCGAAGGGATTCTCATTTTTTGACGCCCTCTGTGGCACGTCGGGCGAAGGCGCGACTAAAATGGAGAAGGTTTGCGGGTTCGAATCCCGCCGAATGCTTATGCTTAAAAGTATATATTTGTTTCTGGTCTGGGTGTTTTCTATTAATCGTATTAAGTAAAGAAAGAAAGAAAATTGATTTATTCAGACAAGCACACAACTACATAACAATAAAAAATATATGTAAAAGTAAATAACTATATGGACACAATAAAGGTAAGTAGGTAGTAGTAGGTAGTATAGTATGTATTTCCAAAAAAAAGTATATGAGTAGTACATCTGTTGTCTAGTAACCCATAGTACAAGCCTAGTGCTTAGGGGCTAGATTGCGCTATGTGTGACGTTGTGCATTGTTGTGTTGATCAACGTTGTGTTGATTTATTTAATTAGGTAAGTACATTTAGTCTTTAATTGCAAAGTTGCTGACTCAAGTCCCTAAGCTCGATTTAACTTTAATTTGCTATAAAATACAGACAGTTTCTCCTACCTACTATAATATACCTACCTAAGTAAGTCGGTCTGTATAAATAGATTGTCGAGACATATGACGTCGTTCGACCCCCTGTGGAATGTCCATTAATGTATCGATGAACGAGACATGTATGTATGTGTGGAATACATACATCTTTTCTAGACAAACTTCATACAACCAAGCTTGTAAATTATGCTGACTGTAAATGTTTGTTTCTTTTTCTGGGTGTTTGTATTACAAAAAAGTACAATTTACATTAATGTACCCATAGCCTTGTTTGTTACTAAGTTTGTAGCTAGATGGCATTGTATGCATATGCAACGTCCTGAAATATAATAAAGAAATAAAAAATATTGCCCGATATTACACACAGCGCAATCTAGCCCCAAACTTAGGACTAGACATGTACGATGGGTACTAGACAACGGATATATATCTACTACAAATTATACTTTTCGTTTGTAAATTGAGATATTTTATATCTATACTAATACTAGCTGACCCGACAGACGTTGTCCTGTCGTTTAGTATAAAAAAATAAAATTCATCAAAATCGGTTTAGCATTTTTTTCTTTCATAAGAACCTTCTCCTGACAATAGCAAACACAACAAAAAAAGAATTATATCGAAATATGTGTAAAAGTTTAAGTGTGATGCCGTGACCAAGGGAAATAGGGATTGATTTTTATATAGTAGATTATAAAGAGGTAACGTTGGTAACAATTATGTAGGTATATATACAGGGTGTTTCGACGAGGGTGTATTAAGCCGAAAGGGGGTTGTTCTAGAGGTCTAGGCGAACAACTTTTATTCTACGACTTTTGGAAATTCAAACTTTTTTTTCGAAAATTTTAAAGTTGTATCGCTAAATAAACAGCTGTTTTGTAAAAAAAAGGCAATTAATGTTTAGATTGTAGTGGTCCAAACTAAATAAAAGGGCACCTTAAGGCCAATGACCTCAAACTCTAAAAAACAGCTGATTTTCATGCAAACTTTAAACTCAAAAACTACTTCGAATTTCCAAAACTTGTAGAACAAAAGTTGTTCGCCTAGGCCTCTAGAACAACCCCCTTTCGGCTTAATACCCCCTCCTCGGAGCACCGTATATTTTATGTATTTTTCGGGTAATCTCTAAAACTACTTAACCGATTTCAAAAATTCACCAATGGAAAGCTACATTATCGAGAAGTGTAACATAGGCTACTTTTGGTCCCGATATTCTCACGGGATTGCGACTGACGCGGGTGAACCCGCGGGACGCAGCTAGTAATAATTACTTAAGTTGCTCTTGTCAGTATTTCTGACTAATCGATTTTGAATTTCAGATTTTCTCAGAATGGAGAGGACACCACTTACAAACACTATGTACAAACGCAGTCGGGTACAAAAATACGGAACCCTAACAACTCTCCATCTAGTAGTTCCGGCTGTACCAGTCAGTATCAAGAATTTTATTACAGTCAATATATAGAACATACAGAGACATGCCAAAGATAGCAAAAGACTACATAAGTGACATTATCAAAGATATTAAATTTTATACTGTACAAGAAAAGACAACAACAATTGTCTTACAAATATTTGTTATTAACAAAAAGTTATTGCAACACACTCTCTGTACTTTATTATACTATGGGCAAAGTATTTTGGTCACACAGAGACAACTTGTTAACATGGATTAGACTGAATAACTGACAAACAGCCGAATACAGAAACGCCATTTTTGTATTCGGCCGTTTGAAATTATAGAGCAGCTTCTTATTTTAAAATTTGTAAGAGAATTTTTCAGATTGAGACCTATTTATTTGATTAAGTGGAGCTCAAATTTTGAGTAGCGTTTCTGTATTCGGCTGATAGACTTTAAGATGTATTATTCCTTTAAAATATTTCTAGTAGACATGTTAGGCCAGAGCATTAAAAACTTAAATAAGTACCGCACGAAAGAAGACCTCTCTGTCTGTAGAGTTAGAAGTGTTTTTTGATACGACATACAAAGGTAGGTACTTTATGTGATGTGTCGACCCTGCCCTTTTGGACTTTGATCAGTCTTTTTCGGTACCTACTATGTGGAACGGTACAAAGTTCAACCAGGGGTGTCTGTTTCTTTTATTGATAACTAGCTCCGCCCCGCGGCTTCACCTAAGTCCCGATCCCGCGAGAATATCGGGATCTGTAGATGTAGCTATTGGTGAAAGAATTTTTGATATCGGCACAGTAGTTTTTGAGTTTATTCATTACAAACATACACACACACAAATACAAAAAATAGCCTATGTTCTTCTCAAAAGTCTCTTCAATCTCTATACCAAAATTCATTACAATCGGTTCAGCGGTTTAAAGGAGATCATATATACAGCTAAACTTCACCTAATGTTAAACTATTTTCGTTGTTGTTAACTATTACGTAAGTAATGAAAACTAGCATTTTTTGTTGGAGCAATTCATTACGCGAACATTAGCGTTGTCGCGACATGTGTGGCCAAAGAATTAATCCTATCGCGATGTTTTAGATGCAAGCACTTCGTCGTAGATAGAACACGAAGTTTTTATCGCAACAACGCAACAAAAATCTTCGCGACACAATGTAGCCACAGGGTAAGTATAATAAACCTACAATACTACTTTGGGCAGCCCTACTCGGGGGTTCACACAAAGAAGCCAAATAAAACCTGATTGAATTGTCTTCTAGCACGCAAACTTCACGTGATGGAGTCTTATAAAAAATATATGTATCGGTCTCACATGGAAAATTTAAAACTGTTCGGAATAAACCTTACCATACTAATTTCGATGAAATTTCCACAACTAAAATAAGTAAATTAAATTTAAGATAGATAAATAGATGATTAAATAAATCCAACATCGCGAAAACAGACAGAAGAAAAAACTTTATACCTATTAAGATATCTAAGTAGATAGATTGATGCTTTCTACACAAAAATTACAAAGAATGGAAAAAAAAACGAATTATAGATAGATAGATAGAACGCTTTATTTTTCTCACCAAAAATAAATTACAATAAAATAAAGTACAAAAAATCTTAATCTATAGTGGCACAATAGGCGGCCTTACCACTGAGAGTGGTCTCTTCCAGGCAACCTCGGTATGGAGAGGATCACACGAATGATTAAGGGTGAGGTGCGTTATTATAACAGAGGCAGAGGTAAAATGGGCGGCCATATATTAGAAAATTACTAAAATAAATGAAGAATTGACTTGTGTATTAAGATACAATAAAATTCAATTAATTACCTTCATTCATAACACACACAACTAATGAAAAAAATCTCGACTACCTTGCCATAGCGTCATTAAACATGATCTAGACACAGCACAGCATCCAGTGCACCATAAAAGGACCGTCCATCATATCAGTTAGGGTATACCTACAGAATAGTGCTGGTAGTACTTCCGCGATCTACTGCGAACTAGGGCAGGAAAACACTCAATGTTATATTCGACAAACATGGTACTCGCACTGCATTAATAGTAAAATACCAACACCATAAAAATAATTGAGCGTCTTTCTGATTTTATTCATAACTAGCTCCGCGGTTTCACCCGCGTAAGTCCCGATCCCGTGATAATATCGGGAATAAAAGTACTACTATAAAGCCTATGTTACTCAGGGTGAATGTAGCTTTCCAATGGTGAAACAATTTTTGAAATCGGCACAGTAGTTTTTGTGTTTATTTATTACAAACATACAGACACACACACACAAAAATACAAATCTTTCCTCTTATAATATTAGTGTAGACTAGCTTATGTATTAGGCTTCGCTTGCGTTTTTTTAACACCTCTCTACCGCATATCCGGATACGTCCGGATACGCGACAGTTCCGATATCCGATCCGTCCGGATATGTGACAGTATTTTTGAATATGTGACAGTATCTAAATATTGAGATATCCGGCAATAATTATAATGTTGGTTCCACGCAGACATTTCCGATACATAAAGAAATTATAATGTTTATCTAGGTTCAAAGCTATCTGTATAACAAAACAAATTGAAGCCCTTTCTGAGATTAGCGCGTACAAACGCACAGACACCTACCTACTGTATTTACGTATTATCTCATAGGTCCTGAAGTTGGGCAGTCACATAACAAATTTAATATATCCCGTAGAACTGCCCGACTTAATATGACATAACAGATAAGTCAGTGGGACTGTAGATAAGTAAATAAATTTATTTAGTCGGTATTAAATTTAAAAAAAAAAAATTTATATACTAGCATAAAAGTTACAATATTTTAAAAGGTTAAATCAAACAACGATGACGCACACGGAACCCCCAATCTTGAACTAAGTCAATAATTATTGATACAGAAACTCCTAGTACAATAAATATAGTTCAAATGAAGCCCGAATTTCAACAAAACAGTAGGTAAGGACGAGGTCACATTATCGAGTGAGAGTCGGTGTCTCATGCGGTCAATGTTTTGTGTACGTTAGCTGGTTATCTACGTATTATACTTATGTCTACGTCATCAGCTTAAGGTATTTGCAATGAATTAGTTTAGTTTATCTCGTAATGTAAGAACGTTTTAATACTAAGTACCGATATAGTTCGTTTAGATTTTTTGGAGAATAACAATTTCTGAATGAGCATCACATCTCTGTTTTTGAATCGATTTAAATAGCTCGATTTCTACTGATTTTCGTTCGACGTCTGTAATTTTTCTACGTGAATCGTACGACCGCCAATAATGATCTCCACTGCACCACTCGCCGCAGGAGCGCGACATCGAACGAAAATCAGCTGTCTGTATACCAAGATAAATATTGAGATATTTAAATTGCCTAAAGTGGCTTGTAGGCAGACCCTAACAATGAGTATCATTTGTAAATATTTTGCGATTTCATTATGATACAATATTGATTCTTCGTTTCTAGTCGCAAAACATTACACGCAACAAACACGCTCAAACATAAATATCAAAATGTGAATAAAAGTCGTCATTATTTGTTATATATTTATGTTAGATAAAATTTGTGTCATCTCTTTCACTGCCACACCTCATTTTTCATAAACAAACAAACAACAATCAGAACAAATATTTATTGTTAAATAATTCCCAATTACACATATAATGTAGCTACCTACATACCTACATTTTGCTATTTTAGTATGAAAATTGTTTACAGTGCGATAGACACTACTGGAGAAATACAGAGTTCTGTTTGCTTTGTACATGGTGGTAATCCCATAGCAAACGAAGAAGATACCACGGTAGCAGATCTAAGTATATAAAGTAAAGTTACTCCATTACCTCATAATTCGGAGTTTCACAACGATGGTAGCCAGCTCTCTGTACCCACTTCAATTAGATGTTAGATTCTTTGTTGTTAAATTTTGTTAATTTGTGATAATGGTGCGTGGAAACGACGTCGAGGCTACGATGCCGAAAGAGGAGATCCCCCACGACCACCTGTTCAAGGTGACGGGATTGTCATCGACGAATTTGGAGAAATTAGCACAAGGTAAGAGGGAAATTACTGATATTTCTCAGGTCAGATTTTTGATCAGTCAAATGCAATTTTGTGGTTTAATGATGACGCACATTGTTTGGAATGCAAGTGACAAAGCATAAAGTTGTAGAGTTTATTAAAGAAAGAGAAATGCTTTCTGTTTTTATTTCTTAAAACAAATATTTTACGTCGGTTACCAAAGCATTTAATTAGAGATTAATAGTGCTTGAACAGAAAAACGCTAGAAGATTTAAAGTGGTTTACGTCGAACAACGCAAAACAAAATTCCAACAATTACGCGCTATCTATTTGTTTTGAAACAGCTTTTTATTAAATTTATGCTTATTTTTGAATGGCATTAACTTACATACACTGCGAACTTATCTATATATTTGTGATAAATTGACAACATGACATTAGAAATTAAACTCATTTTTCGGTTTTAATCGCGTGGTGTTTATTACTTTTGGCGTTGTTTCAATGCAACGTTTCGAGACCTCTTCAGGTCTCGTCTTCAGGATTGACTGAGACAATGCTCAATCAGTCAATCCTGAAGAAGAGAGGAAGAGAATTTCTATCCAACATCGCGAGAACTGAAGAACATGCTTAAAAACCTTTCCCGAAACTACCTAACGTCCGTATTCAACATTATGTCTAAACGTCAATACGATATCAATAGCAAATAAAATTGGTAAACGATGCCAAAATTCAAGAAGTCATCAAAACAAAATGAGTCTGTACGTAGTCTGGTTTTAACTGAATACTTGGCACTTGGCCAGAGCCTTGGCGGTCACTTCGATATGTCACTGCATTTTAAGACATCATATTTGGTATTCCTGTTATATGGAAGCTTTACACGGAGTCAGTAGTTTAAATAAAGATAAGGTATTCCAGTCAGATTTCTATTGTCGTACAGATTTATTGGCATAATCCCCACTGAAAGGACCACTGGGGATTATGACACTTTTCAAAAACAAATTGGCGTTTTCCCAACTATCTTTGTTAATCCTGGTTAGTGGGGATTATGTCGAACATCAAGAAAAAAATCAATATCATTAAGAATAAGAATCATTTTATTGTTCTTATTCTTAATGATATTGATTTTTTTCACAAAGCACACAAAGCAGATATTCTTTGTGAGAATGATCTTCATGCTTAGCGAGGGAAGACATAAAACAGAATATTTAGGTACATACAAATGAATACGCGTAGTGGAGAATAGACTAGAAATCGCGTCCGCGTATATTATAATCGCATCAAAAACATGCTTGTAAAATAAGCAAGTCTCGCAACTCAGTTCTTCTACCGTAAAAAGTTGTGAGAGCCTTGTAATTCCAAGTCGGTTATTTTATTCAGTCCCTACATAAGGACCTTCTGTCTTAAGTTATTATTACGTAATTAGCTAATCTGACAACATCTTATAGATACCATATAATATCAATATTTAAAAAAAGTTAGGTATGTTTTAAGTAAATAGATTAACTTGGCAATCCGCACTGCCGTGCCCCTAGATTGTAACAACAAAACTTCTATACTCAAATGCAATTCCATTATTATCTTTTGGTCGTCATGTAAA
Organism: Idaea biselata; assembly: GCA_958496205.1. Lineage (NCBI taxonomy): Eukaryota > Metazoa > Arthropoda > Insecta > Lepidoptera > Geometridae > Idaea > Idaea biselata. The sequence goes on along the minus strand of OY292400.1, from coordinate 2,917,974 downwards.
TGTTCTTTTATTTTTTCTGTCTGATGGTTGCCATCTGCTCCCAGACCAGACATATTGCTCAAAATGTGGAAATACCTACTTTAATCTGTTAGATTAATGGGCGGTTACTAAGATTTATGAGTTTCTGTAATTTTTACGTAGTTTTCAAGAGCTATGATGAAAGTGAGCGAAAAATGCGACTGTTAAAAATTTCACTTGACCTTTAACAAACAAATCTTGCAAATAATGATGGGCATATTTACGTCATTTGGAATTTCAAAAGAATTTTGAGAGGAGTAAATACTATTATTCCTTCGCGGTTCAGCTGACTAATTTAATCAGCTGAGTTGATAATAAATGACTTTCTTACTAATTATCTAAAAAAATATTGTATTGTTGACAACTTTTACATTGTTCTAGCCGAACCTCCGAGATCTGACTTCGAAGAGGCGATGGCAGCGACCGGCTACGGCAAATTCAACGTCATCTTAATGCTGTGCTCGCTGCCCGCTTTCTGGTCTGCCGTCTCCGTCACCAGCGCATCTACTTACATCTTTACCAGGGCGCAGTGCGACATGAACCTTAGTCTTCTGGATATGGGAACTGTTTCGGCTATGACTTATGGAGGTAAACAAGAATTGTTTATTAGCTACTAATATGATGGGTGCCTACTTATCATATTTCGACATTGTTGGAAATAATGTCGCAAAATATCAATAACACGTCATAGGTCTTTATGTTTAAAATCATTTTGAAATAGTAACAATAAAAAGTTATTTTATATAATAAGAAGAGACAATCGACGGATAATAAGTTCTTAGGTAGTTACTTGATGAATTAACGAGGAAGATTCTATACCTAGATTTTTAAATAGGTATAACTTATATATTATATTTTTTTTATATATAATTTTTTTTTTTTTTTTTTTTTTTTGTAAATACATACATATGATACATAGAAAACACTGAATATTTATTTATTTATTTATTTTATTTTTTATTTAACAGGAAAACATACAGTTATACATGACAGCTTACAATACTAAAAAGATAACTAAAAACCATTTACATGGAAATATCCCATGTCTTCGGACCGTGGTGAGTCCTAGGCCATGTTGGTTTCCTCACGATGTTTTTCCTTCACCGTAAGAGCGATGTTATTAGCGCACATACCTTTTTCTTAAAGAAAAAGACATTGGTGCGCGGTCGGTCTGGATTCGAACCCACGACTCTCAGAATGAAAGCCGAGGTATCTACCACTAGACCAACACCGCTCTAGCTCATCGCTCATTTTCCTCCCTGGATAAAGACATTAGACCAAATATGTTTATGCCATAAAACTTATATCTGTCATGCATGACTATGCATCTACCCTTTTATTTTTTTCATTTTATTTGTTTTTATTATTATTTTAATTAGAAAAAAAAAAAAAGGTAGATGCATTGTCATGCATGACAGATATAGATTTTATGGCATAAACATATTTGCTCTAATGTCTTTATCCAGGGAGGAAAATTTAAACTACGTTTGTATGGAATAAGAGAATGGAGACTATCCTCTTAAGGAATGCATCAAACAATCCCATAATTTATCGACGAGTCTTTCTAAAACATAGTCAATGTACATCTTGACTGCCAAATGTGTTCGTTTTCAGCCGACTGCGAGAAGGTTATGTTTTTGCCGCTTGTAATTAATTGGCGACCATAACTTTGTGACCTCATAGGGGTTAAACGGTTGAACTGATTTTTATCTACTTGATGCTCTGACAGGCATCATTTCAAAAGTTGCAAAATCACATTTGTATTGCGTTAGGTTTACCGAGTCTTCCCTCGTGATAAGGCATTTGTTGTTCGCAATCAAATCAACAATGGAAAATATTGTTATCAATAGACGCCGACGTGAAAATCCTTGCGCACACGCCACTCAACGACACATCACATTATGACGCGATCGCGTGCTTTTGTGTACAAAATCTTTGCAATTTTTGTCATTTTGACAGGTGCTTGAATGATTCTTCCTTTCAGTAAAGTTGGTAGAGTTCAAAACCATGTTTTTTTAGATTTATAAATAGATGAGTAACAAAAGTAACCGCTTCCAAAATGATTACCAACAACTCTGGCCAGTTATTTAGAACCAATAAACAGCAGATATATTGCTAAATAATGCCTATTATTTGTATTTCACACTAGTGATCAATAAGATTCCCTCCTTCATGATATTATGAATGATATACTTTCATGAAATTAGACATAAAATCAGACGGTATTTGTCTTTGTTATTTATTTGGTCGGATGTGAAATATGCAAATATTGGTCTGTTGCTTTTGGTACTTTATGCTGAGTAAATACATGATTTTATTGCTCACTAAATCTTGATAATAACTTTGTTAACATTTTGGAGGAGAAAATGGTTTATTTACTTTGTGTAGGTACGTATCTAGTTGCCATCAATGTATTTCTAGATTAAAATAGTTTCAGTACAAATGGATAACTATATTATACCTATGTCCTTCTGTTTCACCTGTGTTCTGAGTTCTGTTGAATTTTCTTTCTAAAATATTTTAAATTTGGCATTTCAGGTATGATTTCATCAGCTATGATTTGGGGTTTTCTATCGGATACCCTCGGCCGGAAGCAGATCCTCGTTTGGGGCTTTTTCGGGGCTGGTTTGGTGGAGATCTTGGCAGCTATGAGTCAATCTTTTCCTGTGCTAATTATTACGAAGTTTGGGAGCGGATTCTTGTGAGTTACCCATGATAGGTATCACAAATCATTATTTTACTAACCGAATCCAAATATTTTATACTTTTCTTTCTTGATCTGTAATATAATCTATACTTTATAATTACTAGCGCTTTTCCTCTTAAGATCTAGCTTCTTTGGGGGCACGAGATGATGTGTACCCTACACTTCTATATATCGTAACTAAGACTTTGTGGTTGTGGCAAGAAGTTTCTCTCAATTTTTCTTAAGACTTTTCTCTGTCACGAAGTACCTACTTTGCCAGAGCAACTTAATTTTTGTTCTGTCAAACCGTTAAGAAGTTCAAAATATCTTCAAATTCTTCATAATTGCTTTTCATCCAGGTTCAACGGTCCGTTCGCGGTGTTACTATCCTACATAGCGGAGTTGCACCGCACTGAGCTTCGAGCGCGTGTGATCCTACTGACCAGTCTGTTCTATACGATTGCTAACATCTCACTGCCTCTGCTGGCCTGGGCTATTCTCACCCACGACTGGAACTTCCACGTTTATGGCGATAAATTTGGTAAGAATTCACGACATAGGAGTGCATTAAAGTTCCTGAGACATAAACTTTGCACACTTAAGAGTGTTTAGAGTGTGTGTATGTGTGTGTATGGGTGTGTTCCTGTTTCAGGAACTTTAATTAGTTAAGGTAATTAGGACTTAAAAAACTATTTCCATTCGTCAGGTCGTTTCTGAGAAAACATAGCTTTCGTCTTGCAAAAATAAACCAAACACCTGTAGCTTGCCTCCGCAAAACGGCAAATTAGTAATAAATGTTGTGGTTAATAAAGTTGTTTATTAAATTTGTAAATTAAGACTAGCTTGACTTTTTTTTTCAGTGATCCACTCATGGAACCTGTTCCTCCTCGCCACGGCTCTGATGCCAATCATCTCTGGGTTCGCTTTCTTCTGGCTGCCAGAGAGTCCCAAGTTCCTGATGTCGAGAGGCAGAAACGAGGAGGCCATGAAAATCTTCAGGAGGATCTACGTTCTTAATAATGGGAAATCTGTTGATGAATTTCCGGTAAGTTCCATTTTACATTCACAAAAATATGCCTTTACTTAACTTGTTTTAGCTTATCCAACTTATCATAGTCATAACATCACTTATTTAACAAAATTGGTAATAAAACATCTCGACATCTTCACGACATGAAGGTAACGCTTCCATTGTGGTAGATAAACCTATACCTACTCAAAGTTTTTTACAATTCTTACAATTTACACTACATCCATGAAGACCATTAATTTCTAGAATACTAACTATACCTACCTATATTACTAGGTACTTATTGTTGCTTTTGTAATCGTGAGGAACCAAGGAGTATTTTCAGTCATATCCTTAATAAGGTGTATAAGCTTCAAGCATGTACAAGTACTTACTGCTGCAGGTGTAGCCTCCAACCTCCCATGGTCCTTCTAACCATGCGGTTATTACTTTCAACGTCCTCCTTTCAAATTCATGAGTATAAAGCGACTCATGAATTTGAAAGGTAAACGGTAAAGGTAAAGGTTTACGGTAAAGACCGTACTTTTAGCAGCCTACTCTAATCATGATCACAATAAATGTTCCAGGTAAAAGCTCTGGTAGAAGAGAAGTCAGTGCAACAAAGTCGAGGAGTGGCAGCATTGCGCGGTGGTGGCGCGCAGCTGAAGCCACTCTTCAAACCACCGCACTTGTTGAGATTGTTTCTCATCTGCATCATACACGTGGGTTGTATGCTGGGGTTAGTTAAATCATATTTGTATTACGTTATATGATTTTTATCTCCAGCTATGGGCAATTTAAGAGTTTGGAGGTTTTTAGTGTGGAGGAATGTCTATTTTCTTTTGAAGTTTATTACAAAAGGATTTCCTAGTTGTTAAAACCAGCAGTGACCAGCTGCTGATATCGAAGTATCAGCTTGTCATGGTTATATTCTTGCAAAACGTTCCTAATCTTCCGTGTCACGATAATGTTTATTCAATAATCAATGAACAAGAAGATGCTTCATTTTATAAGGTTACGAATTTTGTTTAACCTCGTCACTTTAATCCCAGGTCAAACACGATTCGGCTCTGGTACCCCCAACTTGCAGCCATGATCGGCACGGGTCAGAGCTTGTGTTCCGCCATCGCCCCCACACCCGCCCCGGAGCCCGGCCTCGACGTCGTCTGCCAGCCCATCGAGACCGACATGCTCACCTACCTCCAGAGCGCTATGGTCGGCGCTGGATCCGTGCTCACTTATAGTATTGGAGGAGCTATTGTTAACAAGTATGATATGACAATTTTTTTGTTTGTTTGTAGTGTGCGCGGTTTCTCCCTTGAAGGATCCTGGGAAAATGATTACTAGGGATTATCAGGATGAAGTAGTAGTAGTAGTTACTTGGATGGGTGATCGATAATTTGTGTGGCAAAAAAAATACTTTCTCGAGCTCCTCCGTGCTTCGGAAGGCACGTTAAGCAGTTGGTCCCGGTTGTTATCTCCGATAGTAATCGTTAGGTCAAGTTAGAGGCCTTAGGGCGACCTGAAAACTCTAACACTAGGTGAGCCACATCACTATACGAAAAAGAAAGAAAAGATTTCATTTCATTTTAATTTTCGTCGCAATCAGTTCTGCGTTTGTGAACGAGTAACAAATATCATAACATTCTCACTAAAGTGTTTGAGTTTGACATTTTACCACTTTATACCTACCGTAAACTACTTAGCTCTGACTTAGATCTGTGAGTGTTGACAAGCCGCGAACGTAGTCGTACGTAGTCGTAGTTTGTGATTGGTACAATCACAAAGACGGGTCACGGGTTGTGTGACAAGCAAACAAATATGTATACTCCCAAATTAAGTTTAAAAGTTATTTTTAACTTGGCTTTTTGTGTTTGACCAATTTACATATGCATGCAGGCAATGTTTTAGATGAGATGATGGGAAATTAATCCTGAGGGAAAGACCTGTAAAGGTCTCAAAACATTGAGCATTGAATCAATGCTAAAAGTAATAAACACCACGCGATTAAAACCGAAAATCGTGAAAACAGAAGAAAAATCTATAGGAAATGTCTTTAATCTTCCATGTTGCTTCCAGATGTGGCAAGAAGATAGTGACAGCTTTCTGCGGCATAGCGAGTGCGGTGCTGATCATCCTACTTCCATACCTGGGCAGCAGTTCGGTGACGGTGGTGGCGCTGGTGACGACGGTGCTGGCGTTCACGGCGCTCTCCGGGGCCGCGCTCAGCAGCATCGCCGTCGACCTCTTCCCAACTTCCTTGAGGTTACAATCATTATTATTTCAAAGAAAGAAAGAAAATATGTTTATTAGGAAAGTACACAGCAACAAAAACAGAACAGAACAGAAACAAACTAACAAATCAGTAGCCAGTAAACATACTTGAGCCACAGCGCTGGTCTTTCGACCAGGCTAAGTTTCATTATCGATCCGGATTGAACCACTTATTTAAATATTTTAATTGGACCATTAGATAGATAGGACCATAGATTGCGCTCGGGCTATGGGAACTGTGCCCAAATGTGGAAGATGTCTCCTACATGTCCTTTTGGCTGCCTTATACAATCTGTGCGTCACATCATGCTCGAATGCGAACTCACTAAATACAGCGGACCCCCACTGACTTCAGGAACCTCACGGACGAAGCTGTGGCGTACCTTATAAATGCTAATTTGGATGTTTAGTTTAAGTAAAAGTTGTATTTTTTCAATGTACCAGTACTTACTTTAGCCATACGATAAATAAATAAATAATAGAACCATTATCTCTGTCAATTTGGATCGTTGGATCATTTATGGTCCGTCGAGCCGGATTAAAAAAACTAAAAGAAAAAGAAACCCCTATAAGTCACTTTCTCAGTCTGTGTTTGTCTGTGTATCAACACCGACTTTCTCAAAGAATATCCTGTCATTGTTACAAAGTCATTTATTTTATTTGTTACAGGGTAATGGCACTGGCAATATTTCTGATGTGTGGTCGAATTGGTACGATAACCGGCTCCGTAGTGTTCCCTGCACTTATCGACTACGGATGTCTTCCGCCGTTCATTCTCATTGGAACTGTTCTTGGAGGTAATATAAAGAGTTAAAAATAACGCCATCTAGCGAAACGATTTCTAACTAACGCAAAATTTAAAATAATGCCATCTAATGTGTTTTTAGAACACTATGAAGTTAGACATTTGAACCATGGTTCACAATTTAAACTACCGTATTAGTTCTGTTAATGTTGACTAGATGGCAGTTATTTTGTAATATGCAATCTTTTTCTTAGCGAATTTTTTTCTTAGCAAGAGGGTTCTTGGAAATCTGAGAAATCTACCAAACCTTTATAATCCCTTTTTCTTTTTTTTAGTGTGTGGATGGGCGTGCTTCCTTATACCGAACACTAATTTGAAGAAACTGGAGTAACTCTTGTGATATTTACTTAGGATAAGTAAACAACTAACTCCATATCTGTAATAGGTACTTACTTACCTACCTATAGGTACCACAATTACAAATGTAATAATTACTTAGTTTTTATATTTATTGTAAATTGTATTGTAAAATAATAATAATAAGTACAAAGCGGTACAAAGGGGTTAGAAAATGTTTAAGAATTACGTCCGCAGGTCGGCTTTTGCTTTCCCCGCTCCGTTTTTTTTAATTATCGGCCGAATACAGAAAACGTACTTAAAAATTGAGGGCTACATTAACAATCTAGCAGTTTCTAATTCAAAAAAGTAGGTAAGTGCTTTCTTAAGTTTAGGGGCTGCTTAATTATTTAAGCAAAATTGAAGCCCTCAAATTTTAAGGGGGGTTTTTTGATTCGGCTGTAAATCTTTAATAACCCTGTCAAAATCATGCTATTCACCAACATTATTTTCTGTAAATATGTTTTTATTTGTAAAATAGGTCGGTAGGTACTTGTAAGGTAATAGGGCTGGCTACCCCGTATCAATTTCGAATAATATTTTATGTAGGTTATTACTAGCGTTTCACTTGTACTTGTAGTAGGTAGTTTTAAGCAAATTTATACCTACAATTAGGTATAGTTACTCGGTTAAAAACCACGATAAGTAAACCATAATTATTTAGGTAATAAAGTATACTAATTAGATAAAACCGTGCAAATAATAAATAAATCTATCGAATATTCTAAACTGCAGTTTTATTATTTGTCAAAGTTTAGTAAATTCCATGTTAGCTTCTCTCATAGGTGACTAAGTAAGTACCATAGATTAAGGATAGTTAATTTACTCTATGCTAGTACCTACTTACCCATTTAGCGTAAAATGATAGGTTATTCAGATTAAAACCAAAAAAAAATAGTTTATTTCTAAAATAGCTTTCAAATCACCATTGCGAAAACCCACAAAAAATCCACCATTTTAATAATTTGATGGTAATGATGATAACTGAGGTTTTCACTTTTTCCATATTTTTCTTCCTTCTTAAAGTAACCGGATCTTTAAACTTACCTACTAGGTTTACTTTGACCGCGAGTTTCTTCAACCAATCCATTTGACACTAAAATGGCCTAATTGTCAAAAATTTGAATATTTCCTCTGATGCATCAATTTTAGATTTTACTTTTACTTTTCCTATCTATAATGAAACCCAGAGATAGACTTTGTTTAGTGTATCTAGTTGTAACTATACTTGTAAGGTAATAAATAAAAAGTCAAAAATTAAAAATATTCCTCTTTAATTATTCATAATTTATCATTTACCTAGTATTGAATCTCACCCGTCATCAGTCAAACTCACAACAATTACATTATATATCGGCGAACGAGGAGAAATATATCTACAATATATTCAAGTTATATTCTCACACTATACATTATACTATACACAATATAATGTATATTGTATAATATACACGCATAAGGCTCTCTATCAGTCTAATGCAATGACTAACAGCTGTATTTCCACAAATAAATAAAAATATAATGCGTTTGTGACTGTCAAATATAAACATAGGCGTAATTATATTGCCAGCTGTTGTTCTCATAGGCAGAATAATTACTGCCAGTGGTTAATCTAAGCAGAATATTACCGCCAGTAGTTAAGTTAGGCAGAATTATTACTGCCAGTTGTTCCCATAGATACTGCCAGTTGTTCACATAGGCAGAATTATTAGTGCAAGTGGTTCACATATGCAGAATAATTACTGCCAGTGTTTTACATTGGCAGAATTATACTGCCAGTTGTTCACATAGGCATTATTATTTCTACCAGTCGTTCAAATCTTGCGAAATTCCCCCAAAATGTAAGTATTAGACTGGCCTAGCTTTAAACTAAACTAATGGACAAACCAAGATTTATATAAAGACTAGAATGAATGTTAAATCTTATTGTCAACCCACTTTAAGCGATATTACCCTTAAATTCGAGGATTATTAATTAATTTGTATATAATTATGTATAATAATTCATTAGGCCAGTGAAATTGACTGCAGTATAAATTTTGGATTTTTAATTATATTTTTATACATAAATATTTTGAATACAACGCAAGGCACAATGTTTATTAATCTGTTCACTAATCTATGTTTTAAAATTTATTAAGATTGCACTTCATACATATAATTCATTATACAAAAAGTTTTTACTACATTGGCAGATCTTTTGTTAATTAGACAAATTTAGGCGCTATTGTAAGGCGCTCGAAACCCCTTCACGTAGTCGGTTAAAATGCTTTTCACACAGCCTTTACACATTTCTAAAGTCGCGATTTAAAAAGAAAAAAGTCCAATGCCCTTTTCTTGTTGTTCTGTACAAAAATGAAATTTTTACAATTAATTTTACATCTAAGTTTAAGGCATAAGTATTTACTTAAATATAAATATTACATTATACAATATTTTACACTTTAATTACATTTATATGTATATAATAAAATTATAATTATTAATTACAGTTTTACAGTCTCGCGTTGTCTTAAAGCCGATTTACAAGTTTACTCCTTATGGTATATGTAAATAAAATACATTTTTATTAACATTTACCATATTATTACATACAAGGCCTTTATACGAAAGACCTATAAATTACTTTATAAGGACAAGCAGGAAACAGTATAATTATGAAAACTGATCAAAGAGAACAAACCGTACTTTTCACCTCTTTGAGTCTTAATTTTCTGCTAAAATTACTAAAGCAGTGAAGCAAATAATACATTTCGCATTTTATGCTCTTTATGCGGGTCCTTATGAAGTATCCAATTTATAGGTCTTTGCTTTATACAGGGTGTCTGGATTCCCGACTAATTGTCGCTTGTCATCTATCATTTATTGTCCACCTACAAACACCCTTTATACACTAAAATAAGCTCTCTCCACTAAAAAATTGGCGATCCAATTTCAGGGAGTTGCTACAATAAAAAAATCTACATTAGATATTTTAGATTTATCCAAAATATTAAGAATATTGAAAAAAAAATTGAGAAAAAACAAGAATAAAACGAGGCCTGTTTTGTTATATTATAAAACTTGATTTTATGTACATTGATGTTATTAAGAATAACAGTGTTAAACTGTCAGAAATGTTGTGCAACGCAAGCTTTGTTTTAATTAAATATAGACATGAACATTTTTCACTTAATAATGTAAGTTTGTTGACGTGTACGAAAAAACTTTTTAAAAATGTTCCCCATCAGGGAGATTCCATATTAAATTACAATTACAAAAAAAAACACTGTTTTCTAACAATACATTATTATTTGAAAAACCTTCAATATCACAACAAAAAATGTCCTTTAAGAAGTCACTTTATAAATTAAAATAATAAATGTCTTTCCACTGCACTCGTCACCACCGTCAATGGTCCGTTGTAACACTCAGTTTTCGTTTAAAAGTTTCAACTACAGGTAAACACAGTTCGACGTTAATGTATACAACCAAATTATACACTTTAATAAAAAATAATCCACCTGTAGCTACGTAAAGGATCACTGAAGTCTATTTACTATCAGCTCGCGGGAGCTAAGAGCACTTCAAGCCAACAAGGACAGGCAGTCACATCCCTTCTCGAATATTTAGGACCCCATCCTTTAGCGAAGGATATCCTCACAGACCTGGGGTCAACTGGGCCAATGTTGGGGAGAGAAACAGCTGGAGGCGGAGCTCTCGGGTCGAAGATGCAAAGACAATGGCCGGGAGCCACTCGCCAGACTAACAAGGCTTTGGCTGCGGCTGCATCCAATGCCGGGGAACTGACGAAGACCGGCTCTTGACTCCGATTGTAGAGCCAAACTCCGTCTGACTCTAACGACAGAGTCACACCAAGACCGATCTTCGCACGAGTTTTGCGCACCTGGAAATTTAAAATGCAAATGTTAGGTTAGAATTCCAAAAGTTGACTCGGATCGGATCTCGTCTTAAAACAAAATTTATAGGTCAAAAACTTTTGGAAAAATCATGTTCTGGATAAGAGCTTCTACTCGTACCTCACTAAGGGAGTTATCTAACGCTAGATTAGCCATTATATATACAGTTCTATTAGCATCTATTACTTTTGTATCCTCAATTCAAAATCCGATATGATTACTCTAAGATTCGTTGTTCGTCCCCATCTCTATCAGCAAAGAGCGCCCTGTTATCTATAAGGTTATCACGACCGGGTCTGATGCTAAATCAATACCGCCTCTCGCAACTCGAGCTAATCAGCAGCAAGTACCAACACGGTAGTAAAGCAAAATTATTTATTAAAGAGATTGTTGAACTTTCAATTGAAGAGTATTTATTGAGCGTGTTGCTGCGGCTTCGTTGGTGGTTTATAAAACTCATGATCAGTCAATTGTGGGTGACGAGGGAATTTATTGTTATTCCTGCCTACAGCTGATTCATCGTCACTTTAACTTGTGCGTACTGAGTCCATTATATTATTGTAGAAGAATACACGTCGAGACGCACAACTACTAGGTAAACTGTGATTGATTATACTAACAGCTTTTACATTCCACTTTAATCGAAGTATCGGGTGACCTGTCAAGGGGCAATCAATCTCCCTAATTTCTCTAATCCACTCCACTCTATCAAAATTGTCACGCACTCTTAGCAGCGGTAGTTTTATGATACTGAGCACATCTTCGATTTCAAAAACCTTTCTGGTTAAGAGTTAAGGGTTGAGTTTATGTTGACTTTGGAGAAAAACTTTAAAGTACAGTAGGCATTTTGAAGTCATGGAAGCGCAGAAGTAAAACAGAACAGGTCTAAAAGAAACACACACTGGAGAGCGGAGTTGCCTTACCAGGATTAAGACAATCGTGACCCATCTATGTTAGGACATGGAATAGAAACTCAAAAATCACGAAAATTCTCTCCTCGAACCCTTTCCAGCTCCCAGTAAGTGCTTTGAGTGCATCATATTGTAGATACCAACCTGTTCAGCTTGAGGCGCATCGCTCCTCTGTTCCAAGGCATCGAGACACAAGCCGTGCCGGCCCGAGCCGCACGCGCCGCCGCCTCCGCCGAACACGTCGACGGCTTGCACGCTCACCCCGAACTGGCGACCCACCCTCTGAGCCAGCTCCCAGTACGCTAGTCTGCACCATTCTGACTCCCAACTCGGCCGTTCTGGAATATAAGACGGAAGCCATGAATAAAAAGTTCACACCTTTTTACAAATACAAAACTATTTTATTTTGTTTTTCCGGAGAGTTTTAGGGCAACAATGGCTCTTTCCATTCTTCTCTGTCTAGTGCTAGTTGGGGTCAGTTCCTGTTAGCTTAATCCTTATTATGGGCAACGGGTAATGCCCTACTGAGGCATGGTGGCCAAGACTAATTATACGGTGGGATAAAAAATTGGAATTGGAAAAAATTGGAAAATTGGCCTTGAAACGACAACTGTTGCGTTATTAATACGACAATTCCTGACAACAATAATTGTTTCAAAAATTCATTTATTGAAGGATATATAACGGTATGCCGGTATAACGGTATGGTGGAAAATATCGTCAAATTGGGTATGGACAAAAGCACCTTTTTAAAATAAATAAAGTTGTTACGACTTGTAATTTATTCCTGTATCTATATATCAAGATCAACCTTCATTAACCTTCCATTTCAGTTCTCTGTCCTGTTGTTTATAATAGCAAAAGTGAGAAATATATGAATTACAAGATCAAAGCATTCCAAACTGGTCAGTCGACACTCGTAAACCATGTCAAATCAATTATTTTGTGATCGCTTCACTCCAAAAATATAGTCGTCAAATACATCATTTCTCAGTTTCACATGTATGAGCAAATGCAATAATTTCGTGCGCAAACACTCTGTTAACAGGCCAATCTTACAGCGATTGTTTAGTTCGGGTAATTACGTCACTCCAGTTATTCTGTGCCGTCTCGTCGTCGGTTCCGAACTAGCAGTTTATCGTATCGATGCCAACAGTTCACGATTTTAACTAAGCTTTCCTTTCAGTAACATGATACACTTAGATATGTTTTTTTTCTTTTTAACAGTGCCAAGATTCGGGTTGAACGATCTTACTATCGAGGTAGATCAGAACACTTGAGAGAACTGGATATTTCGAGAGTAGATAGGTAATCTACTGTCTAGGTACCTACTTCAATACAATGCCAGTTCATTACAATTCCCATAATAAATCAGAACAGAATTGAAGAATGAGTTTCCTAAAACTAAATTATAAATGATCTAACTAAAAAGCAGACATAGGTAGAGTCCGAAAAACGAAAGGTCACGGCGAAGGACTTTTAAAACGAAATATAAGTATAAATAGGTGCGGCGCCTCCATGACAATGACACTGAAATGTTTGCTGTTCAAATTTTTACTTGTCGGCTTTTAGCAGCTCTACTAAGAATAGCACTATGATTTCGTAGATACGCAAGCAACTAATTGCGTACCTACACCGCGATGCCTACATTGTTAGTGGTGAGAGAGACAAAGTTTCAGAAATGTATGTTAATTGAAGAGTCTAGACATTTTACATTATGTGGGTAGCTATAAATGTGGTAACAATAATTGTAGGTAAAACATATGACTACATACCACCACAAATTTGAAGTGGAAGGTGGACCAAATGAATGAACGAGATAACTCTTGTCTAAAGAAAACGAAGACTAACCAAATATATAATTTTATTATTAATAGTGAAAATAGTTGACAGAGTGTAAGAAATCCTAGAAGAAAACTAGGAAGTAGGTAGGTATAGATAAGTAGGTACGTACGATTTAAACGTTTGAGGTCGTATCTAAGTACGAATAACGTGCCAGCAAGAGATATGGATTGTATCGTGGGTTAAAAATGTGTAATGGTGGTGCAAATCCTATGAAATATGGTTCACTAGGCAAGCATGGCGCGGGGCAGGCGCCGCCAAGGCGGCCCGTCATCGATCGTCAAGGCCACCAGTCGTGGTGATGGGATTATACTTTCGTACCACATTGATTTAGGTACTAAACTTATACAGCTTGGAAGGTCTATCTGGAAAGATATCTTTGTTTTTTATGGTTTTGGTGCACCTTTTGTTTAGTTTCATGATCATGAGCCAATTTTGCCCGAAACTGTTTGAAGGAAAAGTACCAACCTATTGCTCTTCCTGTTTGTATGATTTGAGATGTCGATTAGATAGTACCTACAGTAGGTACAAATGAGTATCCTCATCCGTATGGGAATATACATATCATAATAGATTCTTGTAACTTTCAGCGGGTCGTAAATTCCCGATAAGTAACTTGACTATCATTCAATTTGTCTATCTATTACCATTTAGTAGAACTATTCAATAATAATGTAGCTTATCAAGAGTCGTAACTCAATCTGCAATATTTGCATTCATTTGAGGACATGCTGCCGGTACATTTCCATTCGTTTCTCGGTAAGAACTTTATACAAAGAATTCTTAGTTAAAAGTTTTATGATGACATAATATTTGAGCAACTGTTGCCCTGATACTGGACTCAGAATTGTCATCTTTGATGTTCTGCCAGTTTATCTAAAAGAATAACTGTTAAAGTCGTTATAAACGCCAATTTGTCGACGAATTTTTGTCATTTAGTTCGTTTATATTTTTAACACATACCTATTTAACCATCAAAATGTGGGTTGGACGTATCATGATATATACATGTAGTACGTACCCATCAAGTACCCGCAGCTGAAGGCACATTAATTGTCTGTCTAACAAATATCTCATATACCTAGGTACATAATATATTCAAACGTGAATGGAAAATATTAATGATTACCTTAATATGCACCAATAATGTGCCAGAACAGGAGGCATTACCGTAACAGGCCTAAGACAAAATTGCGGAACGAATTGGGCTCACACAATAGGAATATGAACCTAACCATCACAAGACATAGCAAGAGATGATAAAAGAGTCTAGCAGTGGGAAATAGACGAATATAAAATAATAATGCTTACCCTCCCCATCAGTGGCCAAGGAACCAGCTCCAAGCCGTTCGTGATTTGTCCTTCTTGCATCTTCTGTGCTTTCACCTTGTTCTGAAGACAAAAGATAGCAATCGTTAGTGAGGTATAAACGTTGGTTGTAAACCAGAATTCGTAATAATAAATGAGAGAGAAGACGAGCACGTATGATGGTGATGATGAAAGTTTGAACACAGCCCAGGACACGTTCTAAGGTAAAACTATAGGGAGATCCGATCCGAGATTTATAAAGGAAAAGTCAATGCACATAATATCTATCTAAATAGGTATTTTATAAAGTCCATTCAGAGATGGTACCAGTACCTAAAGGTAAAGAAAATTCTATCCAGTTCCTACTATGCTTCGTACCAAATGATCGTGGTAATCAACAAAAAATTGAAACTAACGAATCGGTAAGACCAGTCCATCAAGCCTGCGCATGACATCATGGTGGACACCTGCATACGCACACATACACAACGCACACATGAGAGATACCTACCTTAATTTATTGAAATGTAATATGCTTATTTTGTAGGTAGGTTTTATGAAAGAATAGGGCACTAAATATGAGGAATGTCAAGATCTTTTCTTCCTTAGTAATTTATCTAATCAACATTTAATGAAAATTATAAAAAAATGTGTTCCTTTCATCCGGATTGGTATGACATCTAGATGCCTTCATATGTTATGTTAATATTTTATGTACCTAACACTAATAAATTACTTAAAATATCTCCATATCCAATATACTAAAGCGTAATTATAAAATGCATGTTTAATAATATCAAAGGTACACGAATAATATGTAATTAGCATATTTGAGATCAAATCAAGGTCAACATAATGTTCCTATACCTAAACACATGTAAAGACAAGACAGACCACACTGGTGGCCAATTGAATCTTAATATGTAATTTGATATCTTTACAAATATAGAGACACATATATAAAATACGTTTAAAACAAAGATACAGGTTTATTATTTAGTTACCTAAATACATCTGATATCATTCCCATACATACCTATAGCCCAATTTCTATATAGAATTATACATCTTTGTATTTGAAAGTCTAGATTTTGTCTCTTTTAAATGCTTCTTTTTTATTGTAACATTTGCAAAATTAATTAACATTATTGAAATACAATTAGTAAAAATTTATAAGCATAATAATATTAAATGTTAATGTGAATTTAATTTGGCGTAATATATGATATAGATGACGTAAGCAGCATAAGTTTGTATCCAAGTATGTAGGACCTATTGTTTTTTAAATTAGCTAATTTAATCACCCGGTTTGATTTCATCAACATTTAAAGAAGACTTTACATTTCTTTTTCACCTTTTCGTGGCACCTCTTCAAGTAGGGTAAGTACTATGTTTATTAAAAGTTTTTCAGTAATATTCATTAAAACTTTTTGTCTGAAACCTACTCGTTTGGATAAGTATCTTATTATCCTTCAATATATTCACTAATATTTTCCACGTGTATGTCAGGTTTACATACAGAGACAGTAAAACAATAACATCCCGATATTGTTCTGTAAATTATTAGAATTCCGATTTAAGTATGTTATGCTTTGTTTGACACGCGTTTCATTAAGTTTACTACCAACTTAGATACTAGAGTTATAATAATATAGTCTGCACAGCACATAGAATAGTGTAGTCTGTTATAGTCTAGACAACACTATTTTACTTTATTAGGTACTTATTTATAACTAATTATTTATTTATAACTGATTACTACTTAACTTTCTAACCACTTTATTACCTTTGTCTAATATATTTATATCCTATGAATTTTTACACTTTTCTTTTAATATAGGTAGGTACCTACTTCGTGGTTTTTTTAAGTGTCGGGAAATCCATTTTGAAGTTTCATTATTGACCTGTTTGCATCCGTAACCTATTCAAATAGCAATTAAATAGAGGTTTTTGTTAATTAAAGGTAATTATAGATATTATTAGCAGACTGCCGAAAACATATAACAAAATTGAATAATATTTTGCTTTTCGTTATTTTGACCGTCACCCAAACGGATTCCTCTATCGGTCTAAACTTCTGGCTTGTTAACTCAAATATTATAATTAAGCTGGTTCATTAGCAGAGTAATCAGAACTACTAGTACGATGTAAAACGCAGTAACGTGTTTACAACAGTCGGTTAAACATAACAGTGCATGTTGCGTTCACACGAATCCAGTCCGCGCCGAATAGTTGTAAGCTCAATGACACCGTGCGTTCTACTCTTTATATCACACGATACGACAAACTTATCGACATTGATTACTCGTTCACAATTCAAAAATAATAAAGACTTTATAAGAGTTCTAGTTATAGAGATATATAATTTGGATGGTGTATTCTTTGTGATGTTTAGGTCTAAGAAAAGATAGATTAAACCGCGAGTGACAGCTGTTACAATAAAATCATCACGAAATGCATAGAAAATACTATAATTTTACTCAGAGTCGCATACATTATAAGTTTAAATAGTGCTTAAATAAATACGTATTTAATCCAAAGAAACACTTTTAAGTCAAATAAAATTTATTTTGTGTTATTTGTGCAGTCATATATCATTAAAAAGTACGAAAGTTTAACTGATAAAATCCTTTTGTGATATCGTTTTGTTAATTTATAATCGCAATAAAATTAGTCTATAAAAGAATGTAAATAGTAGAAATTTATAGGCTGCAGTAGAAGACACCGCCTAAATGTAGGTATATTTAGAGAATAAGCTTGTGTAGGAGTTGTATCTTCTTAACTGATTCTCAACAGTCTCAACATTTCAAAAATATTTTGTATTTATGTAGTAAATTCTGTTCTCAGACAACATACTATAATAAGAAACTTGATTACTATTTCAATTTTGCCATAATCCTTTTAAGTATTCATTAATTAAATTTCTAATTAAAAATTTAAAAGCAATAAAATGAAAATGGAATGAATTTAATACTCGTATTTCGTCCATTATTACTTAATTAAGTTATCCTTACGTATGGAGTGTCATCAAAAGTTTAATAGAATTTTATTTATTGGTTTAAAATAATTGCCAATGTAGATAATAAAAAATATGAAGTGATAAATTCCGGATTAAGTAAAGATTTTGAATTAATTTTAGAATCTAATTATTGAGCATCTAAATGTCGTATAGTATGATGGGGCTGGGCGTGGTGACACACTAAGAGTGCAGCTCGGGCTACGTGCGGTGCAGCTTGTTTACAGCCAGCGACCGCGGACCGATCGACGACGACGGTCGCTCACTCAGATCGTTCGAACACAAATAAACACGACCCACAGGACAGGGAATGCAACGTTACCAAGCTCTCTTTACTCTCATTTCATTGTTGTTTGTTATCCTTGCAACTACCCGTTATTGTTCTGCTTCTGTATTTAAGAGTAAGAATTTTGGGATTCGGGAATTAATTTGGTCAAAGTTAAGAGAGCGTATACCTACGCTCAAGTGAAATCGCAAAATTCCTACCACAATATTCAGTCGTAATAACAAATCCGAATCAAACAATAAATCAGTATTCAATACCTACTGTATTCATTGGACAATAAAATTATTAGAACCCGCCCATGTATGCATAATAGCCTAGTCTATTTAACACCAAAACAGCATTAGTCACCCAAATAGACATGGCGTAAAAAAATCGTCCACGTACCTAATAATGTCTCAATAAATCATACGATGACGTATGGAAGGCACACCTACTATAAACATGCCACAAACTCGAAAACTTACCAAGGCTTAGAAACTACTTAACTAGTCGGAAAGCACTTTAAAACTTGATAAAATCCCCATGCATTAGCCGTAATGACGATACAATACAATATTATCTCTAGAATTCCGTTTTTAAAGTCCACATTCAAAGTCTTCACGAATTGACGTAGGCGATCAAGAAATGTTTCTTCATATCAATCAGAACTAAAGAAAATATAGAGATGGTAGGTATAATAAAAGTTGGTAAATGTGGGCAATTGATACTCAGTTTAATGACGACATAGTAATTTATATTGTATCTCATTGTCGGATTCCAATGGCGTTTATAAATCGAATAGAAGGCGATAAAATATTTTCTGGAATGAAATATAATTGACGAGAAACAATTCAAGAATACAATTCGAATTGAAATAAATGGATGGGTAAATATCAATCAGTTAATTTATCGTCTAAAATGGCATTAGTAAAAGCAGTATCAGGAAGGGAAGGAGCCGTGCACCTAACAAGAGCGGACAGAGACAAACGTCGACCGTTTATATTGGTGTCAGCCTCACGGCGCCGGCGCCGCGATAACTTCACGATAACGCGTTAATGCATACAGTCGTTATCGCCGAGCCAATACTCGAGAGATCCCGACAACGCCAGCTCGACGCCACCGCAATCACCCCCGATACTTCTCTACCACAGGCAATTAAAGATCAAATTCCTTTGACAACGACAAAAAACAACGCCCAATAAATTTGTAAAAGGAATGAATGGATTCGAGGAAGCACATGAGAAACACCGTAATGGACCTGATCGGAATGTCAGTGTCAACCGTAATCTGAAAAAAAGGACCAGATTTTAGCCGTTCATTCAGTAATCTGAGACAGGATATCGAAATTAATGATGTTCCACAGCTAATCTAAGACAACGCTAATGGGATCAATTATCGAGTTCGCAAACGTTGAAAACAAAGTGCTTTTAGACAATAGTTTGATTAAAATACACAAAAAATCGAAAGTACTCAATTAATATGGAACTTCGTCCCGAAATCAGATTCGTATCAAAAATTTATGCAGTTGCTTAATCGGGATTTATTAAACGGTACCTAATTGCGGCCAAAAATGTAAATATGAGGGGACTGGTGACTGGAGACAATAAAATATAGCGTATTGCAGACAGGCGCCTAAACGTAATGAAAAACGAAAGCACGAAGGGGAATATCGTCTAGCTAAAGTCAAGAGTCATGGGAATTTCTGCGGGAAGGCTGAAAGGGAATCCCGGGGTAATAAAGAGCAAATTCGCACCCCCCGACGGGCATCGAGTGTAACGACGGAATTTCCTGTGCCGTGCACAACGATGACCGCGTTTAATTTACGACCATCTGTGCGTGTCATTCAGAATGGATATTAAATAACTGTGATAAATCAGTGTGGTATGAATTCAAATTATAAGAATTCATCTATAATAATCTAGTTACAGATATTTACAATCGTAATGTGTGGAAGAATCTCAATAAGAACTAAGACAGACACGCGTCCTTTAATCCTATTATAGAAATGTTGACGAAAGGTAATCGACATTACCTCTAATAAGGAAATTTCACCGCGAGGGTCTTTATTAAAAACAAATATATCCTCTCACTGCATGGTGCCGTTGCATTCAAAGGGAAGAAGAAAAAACCAGTGATGTTTGCCGGGACGCGGCGGCGGTGCGGCGTAGGCATTAATAATGTAGTTTAAAGATGGCCGACGAGGAATGCGCTCTGAGGGACCAGCTTTGATATAGAGATGTGGCAAGCCGATCACTTCACGTATCGGTATTTTAACTACCAATAAAGTTTTCTATATAATATAACAGATGGCCGTTGTTTTCTAAGCTTACCTACTTTATTATTAAAAATTGAAACTAGTTTAGGGCCTTTATCATCTTGAGTGACGGGTATTTTATCGTGTATGCGTAGGTTACAGCTCGATTTGCGAACTCTACATCTCGATATTTAATTAGCAAAGATAAAAGTGTTTGCGCTACAATTTTTATCGCATTCATTATCTATTTGTGAATCCGGCAATTGTCAATGTAAACATGAGATTTTGTGTGTAAACTGCAATTTTGTTTTATGAATGAAAATTGAGTATTTCGATTAAAATTACCATACAACATTAAATTGATCGACAATACCCAAAAAGAATTTTAAATGTTTAATTTTAAACTTTATTGACAGATTGTCCTTGAACACGAAACCGAAACGGCAAACATAAAAAAGTAATTTATTGACTAATTAAGGTTTAGCTTAATATTCATACCTACTTCATTCTGAGTAATAACTAAGAATAACTTCATAATTGTGAGACGTAAAATGGCGATGATATTACGATATAGGGGATAAAAATGTCTGATATGTTTATCGATAGTCACATTGTCCAGCCCTGATTTCCAGGAAGTTGCGCGGGCGCCGCTCTCGGTCAAATTCCATGATTCCCGCCTTTTTGTAAACGCTTACTCACATCAGCTTGATCTATGATTTTTATATCGTAGGAAAGTTTTTAAGGTATACGAACTCGGAATATATAGGCATACCCAATACGGATATTTTCCATCACGTTTCCTTAGTTGACTTTTGAGTATCTATACATACATTTTGATACATAGGTACTTAAATAATTGTTTAAGTAATGTTAAATGCTCGCTCACCTTTGCCTTTGGGCTTGAGGTCATCCATGGCGTACCGACTGTATGGTGGTGGAGGAGTTTCTGTAAATAATATAAAAAAAACTTCATAAAAATTATTAAAAAAAACATAATAGGTAAACTATAATTAAATTATTGTTAATAAAAGACTTGTGAATCCTTCTAAGGAGGTTTAACTAGGACCAAGTACAAATATACGTAAATAAAACTTTTTTAATATATTTAATAGTAGGTAGGATATTCTTGAAATACAAACAAGTTTGATACAAAGCTAACGATTACTCATATCAAGTATAATTTATTGCACGACGAACTCGGGACATAAACTGTTTATGGTCTGAAATTAAGGGAAGAATGTAAAAAAAGTATTATAAAACTTTTTCAATCGAGCAGTAATAATCGACTGCGTTACTCGGCTGAGTAACTAAAACAAAAGTAAAACGAATGTTAAAACAAACATCGCACAACCTGAGCAGGTAGAGAGGACCGGCGCAGACGCAATTACCGGCCCAGGAACTCGCTCGCCCCTTGATCACAGCCTACGAACACAACTAAACCTATATTTTGACCTCATATAACAACGAATTTACGAGCACCCTTCAAATTTATGAACACAGCCGTCTCATTCAAATTATTTCGAATCAAATGTAATTTGGGACAATAAAAATTAGCTCTACATGGCAACCAAGCATCACTTTTAAATGTTACCGATTGTAACACAAGAATTTAAAGTTAACGCGCATACAAAATACCAATAAATAAAATTCCGTTATTTTGAATTACAAAGTATCAAATCGACCTATCGACGACGACGGACTAGGAACAAACAACATTGGTTTCAATAATGTCGTTTAAATCCGGAACGCAAACTATTCCATTTACGTACAAATAGGCACGCGTCTTGGATATTTTGAATTTCGAACGCCATTAGTATTTTTAAATTCGGAATGTGAATTGTGCAATTGTCATTTGCGATTCGGCGCCTACTGTCGGTGGACGTGTCAACGACGTTTTCAACAGAAACGATGTTGGTGGACCTTATGAATACAAATCGTTTTAGTATTATGACACTGTTCAATACATTTTATGTCTTTTTTAAACATGCACTCTCCCATGTTCTAAGAACTGTATAAAGTAGAAACATAAACGGCAACGTTTACGCAAGAGAATTTAAAAACAGTTGCCGTTGCATGCACCTGCATGGTTCACGAGTTGGACGGACGGAAGGTAATAAGATTTTAGAAGACAAAGCATAAATCAACTAGTGAATTTTATGGGCACTTCTATTCAGCGATACAATCATTGACTGTGGTTAAAACGTTTTATTGTTTCTCAAATTACTTCGATGACAGTACAGTAATAAAGACATAAAAAGTGAATACCTTCTAGTGTGCGCATTCATATACCTGTTTATTCGACTTAACAAAATGAATATCTTCTCTAATTCTCACAAAACAGGGCCTCATAGCTCGCTATGGAACTCCGGAAATTTTGAAAAGCGTGCGTGGAACCGATTCAACACAATAATAGAGCATAACGTGTTGTCTACGTCTTCACACTTTTAAATTTCTTATTTCTATTTCAATATTTTGCAAACCCTGGCTTAAACTAGTGCATAGACACAACAAACACAAGCTATAAAAGTCAGACAGACAATGACATTCCTCTATGTATCACAGAAAACTTACGACGCGAAAATAAATGACCCAAAATGCCTAGCAAAGTTTGAATGTTCCCCTTCACGATCGAAAAGTACATAGGAGTTTGTACAAGTTCATGGCATGAATAATGTTGTATGTCACTTTTATATGTGCAACTCTATACCCCATTTCAGAAACTTAGAACAAAAATGTAAGCAATAATCCCATGCAACGTCGTGCAGTATTTATACACATATTTGAAAGTGACTGCTCTTTATTTACCTTTTCCTTTAAATTGACAGTTCTTTATACACATTTTTGATCTAAGTTTTTGAAATTGAGTAGGTATAGTAGTTTTGTCTCTAGCTACTGCTATTTGACCTGTTGTAAACAAAATCAATTGTAGATCTGAACTTAATATCGTTATAGGCAATTGCATATTGTTGTTATACCTCTGTAACGTGTATGATATGTGCATTGTGCAGCACTTGTGTGTGAGTATCTGGTCTTGGCTCTTGTGTTAATCATTTTTGCAACCGAAAGCATAAAGAGTAGTGGCGTGACTACATTTTCATTGAAAGAATAATGTCATATCCCCATCCATTACCAAAGGAAAAGAGACTTTGTTCAAAATCGGATAAAGTACAGTTTGTAACGTAATTAATTAAGAAACATTAGTTGATTTTAATACAAAACTTTAACTAGGCAGCAGTGCAAACTGAAATGATTCAAAAGATTAGTAAATTAAAGTATATATTTGTGTAAATTGCTATGATATATCGCGGTCAATGTATAACGTAGCTTGTAGTATCAAGTGTAGAGCCGAGAGTTGCACTGAGATCGATGGAATGCCAACTGATGAGATAGATAGGTAGGTACAGATATATAGTATAGTGCTTATTTGAGGCCCGGCATGTGTAATTAATCTGTACATTCAATCTATAGCAATAAATACCGTAGGTTGTCAGTCAGTTTGTCCTTCGATTACTATGTAACTAGTGAACCGGTCAGTCAAGACAGCTCTTGCTATATTAATTGCTCTATCGACAGAAACTACTATTTTAATGTTACTAGAATCTTGTAATCAAACGACTATCAGTTTTGCGAGATTTAAGTTTTCTAATAAGAAAGACACTGGAACACTATTAAATAGAACCCAGCTATAACTGGATTGTCCTGCTTTGGTGATACCTCAATCAACTATAGATAAATGCAACACGATTCTAGTAATCAAATAACTAGGTATGCCTACCTACTTGTTTTGCGAGATTCAAGTCACCTATTCCAAATGATTGAGTTCTGTGTTCAATCATGCATCAACAAATTATTATAAACTTTTAAACCTCTTTAGGATAATCATTAATAAGCACTCATAAAAGTTCTTTTAAATCGGAACAACAAAACAAATAGGCACCTAATTTCATTTGTTAAATAAAATTTTATGTTTTGAGTCACAAAATTTATTACTATGTAATTTGTTAATTCTACTGTAATCTGAAGTAACAAATTTCACTCTATTACCTTAGACAAAATTAAATCCAAAACAATAAACAAACTATAAATACTGTTTTAATACACCATAAATATGTCAGAAGAGTGTGGAAACACTTCAAGAATACCGAGCACTCCTCCGCGTATCAAAGACGGAAATAGGCGGTGCGTATACACGCTATTCTAAATTTGCAAAGCAGTATATACCTAATAAATAATTACGTATTGAAACTTTTACTATATACTACTAAAATTATATTTAAGATATCCTTAAGTAGACCCCGCCCCAAACCTTCACTTTTAGAAACTATTACAAAACATCATCCATGTATAAATTATTTCTAGTAGATACTATGGAGAAGTCGAACGTAAGTGATGTCATTTTGAGGAGGTAAAGGAAATAGAGTTCTCGTTGTAACACTAACAAGAGCTAAGCTCTACAATCAGAATAGAGTATAATTAAGATCAGTCAATAAATAATGCTTAGAAATGAACTTGGTGAAACCCATCCGCTACTTTCATTTCTATAAACAGTTCCTTTTCCATTTTTTTTTAATTGTTAACGCAGGCATTTGTGCGCGTGCGCGTGTGAATCTACAGAAATAGCGCGCCCGAATTATAACATGTTGGATGGCGCCGGCGGCGGCGGGCGGCGCCGACCGGCCGCGTGTCGCGCACCCACGCCATCAGCTTAGCACACCTAGCTTACTAAACCAATTAAACAATATTATTTAGTGCCTATCCTAGGGTTATCAGATGGCAATTTTAAAAATCCGGAGCAAAACCCTGATTTCCATGAAAAAAACTCAAGATTTTGTCACAATTTGCCAATAATCTCGAGGACGTAGGTAATTTATTTATTGAGGTATAAAACTAAGTTTATGAAGGATTGTGTGCAATTACGAGGTCTTAAAATTTGTTATATTTAATTGAACTTCAATCCTGAAAAGAATCTAAAAATCTTGGTATGTCAGAATAAATTCTAAGACCTGGTAACCCTAGCCAACCTATCACGATCACGTTTTATCAAATATCCCTATGAAAAGCACAGTTTTGAGAGAATAGAGTAGGTACAGAGTATAGTAGAAAGGCTAAAAAAGGATTCAATTTGATTTTTTGAAAACAAGAACAATTGCGCTCATTTTTCCATGGGTTTGGATGTTCTCAAATTTACCTACGTAATAGAAAATTTACTTTAGAAGAAGAACAGCAAAAAATATATATCGTGAAATTACCCCGCAAAAAAGAGAGCCTAAAGTTTTATCATTATTATAACCAATAATTCTTGAACTACTGTAAAATTCCTAGCTTCTTGCCACGCCTACGACCGCAAATTAACGAGGTCAAAAGTCCCTCAGTACAGTTTCCTGTAGCTCTTTATCTTTTAATTTACTTTGAATCACATTCTGAGAACGTTTAACTTTTCTTGTAACACTGTAGATTGATGTCACGAAGTTCAGTGTCGACTGTCGCTACAAGGTGACGTAACCACATAGTGATGATATGTGAACTCGCCGGAACGGATATGTTCATCTTATTCATTTTTAATTTTATATCAGAGGATGTGCCGCTCTTGCGCTCTTTCGTGAATTCTTCGTTAAATGTTTCATCATCGTCGTTGATGCTAACGGCTCCGGCGCCAGACACAATAATCAGAACGAAAACAATTTAACACCCATACATATTTGATGCCCTTTTTATTACACTCTGACCACGGCTTGATAAGGAGTTATTGCGAAAATAAATAAGGATAATAATGATAATGGGTAATGATAAAAATGTATACCCAGTGTCATTCGTGACGTATTGTGTCGCCAGTCAGATCACACATTGTCGCCGCTAAGCCGGAAGGCATACGTGAGGTACTACAGCTACACTTGCAACACGGAACAGACATCTATAGGTATGCAGCGAATGTCGATGCGAATTTTATACACGATGACAGACGTTACAGAAGCGATCTTTGACTTGGAGATAAGCAAGATTAAACTTATTGTTGCGATAAGTACTGGAAGAGAAGAGCAACTGAACGACCATACCTAATACACATAAGCATAATAATTATGCTCTGAAGCAGAATATTAAATTTGAAACTTTTCATTTTTACAGCTAATAATAACAAGAGAACTCCACAAAAGGACAAGGATGTTGTAATAACTTAAATCTAAGACAAGGTCGAAGTTAATCCGATCAGAAATAGGATTAGCTGTTACAAGATGGGCGTTGGTGATTTATCATGTTGATGACAACATGTTTAATGTAGTGATGACTTTTAATACAACTCAAATGTAACGTGGAATTAATGGAATAAGTAGGAACTATTAAATTAAAGTCCTTTTGATACGTTTTAAGGTTCGATACAACAGGTTCATTTTAAAATTATTTTTATAACTAAGGTGGCGTTTTATTAAAGTGCGACTTATCGAATAACTTCTATAACAAGTGAAATGAACGATCGTCATTACGTCGAGGCGGTCTGGTAGGTGTAGTGTAGGTAATAAAAGACGTCAATTTTTCCAGTTTCGCAAGAGCCGGCGTCGGGAGCAACCGGTTCTTTCACAGGTGCCGCCGGTGAATGGGCCATTTTGTGACATAGTCTTTGCCAATAGACACTCACTGGCTATATCTAGATGTTTTATGCGGCAGCAGGTAAGTAGGTACTTACCTAGTCTACGAACTATAATTTAAACTGAAGGGATCTATTATTGGACATGGGAGCAAAACGGTAAATTGATGGAT